>JAOPTO010001490.1:0-61347 GCA_033822845.1 Tetrapedia diversipes | reverse complement strand
AGGTCCGACTAATAAACAAACTAAGTAAAGTTTGAAAATTTGCGTAACTATCTTCTGGCGACTAACAGTCGCCTCCCGAACGCAAAGGGTTAATAAACGCAATGGGTTAACTTATTCGTGTATCAGATTATTATTCCCCTTAATCCCCCTCCGCGGTGTTACACGATGTATCGAGGATCGATCCTGGTAACTAAATAATGTATCGCGACGTGCGTCTTGCAAATATTGAACCGCACGGACAAACAGTCCTACGAGCGTTAACCTCGGTAACTGATTCGTCGGATCGCGTGTTTGCCCGATTACGCGTACCCCGAGCGATTTGCATAATTATGTCCGTTCGTCGCCGACGAGTAATGGCCGATAAATTCAGCGCGGGACGCGTGCTCCACCAGCCTGGAGGACCGTTTCATTAATCGTACTTATAGCTCTTGCCCCCGATTAGCCAAGAAGAAAGGCTATTATTGATAAACGGCTATTATTATTATGAGAAACTGGGGGCAGACTATTGCACAATATTATGACAATATTATAATATTATATATCATGACAAGTGTTAGGTATAGATCTGTTAACCCTTTGCACTCGAATTTAATATGACCATTAATTACCGCCAACTCGGAATTTATTTTTTTATTCAATCAAAACAAAACTTTTCTAATACGTTATTAGCATACTTAGTTGTAACATTTCATGAGTATAATTAAAAAAAAAATGAAAATTCCACGGTAAAACTTGTGATGTCGCATACGCTGAGACATACGAGTGCAAAGGGTTAAGTTTATAAGAAACAATTCTTATACATTTTCATTCCAATTGCGATCCCTTTGAGTTATTTTTCTAAGTAAAATCTGAAAAATTAGCATACTTAGTTGTAACGTTTCATGAGTATAATTAAAAAAAATGAAAATTCCACGATAAAACTTGTGATGTCGCATACGTTGAGACATACGAGTGCAAAGAGTTAAGTTTATGAGAAACAATTCTTATACATTTTCTTTCCAATTGCGATCCCTTTGAGTTATTTTTCTAAGTAAAATCTGAAAAATTAGCATACTTAGTTGTAACGTTTCACGAGTATAATTAAAAAAAATGAAAATTCCACGGTAAAACTTGTGATGTCGCATACGTCAAGACATACGAGTGCAAAGGGTTAAGTTTATAAGAAACAATTCTTATACATTTTCTTTCCAATTGCAATCCCTTGAGTTATTTTTCTAAGTAAAAGCTGAAAAATTGGCATACTTAGTTGTAACATTTCATAAATATAATTAAAAAAAATGAAAATTCCACTGTAAAACTTGTGATGTCGCATACGTTGAGACATACGAGTGCAAAGGGTTAAGTTTGTAAGAAACAATTCTTATACATTTTCTTTCCAATTGCAATCCCTTTGAGTTGTTTTTCTAAGTAAAAGCTGAAAAGATTGATAAACCACCATTCTCGATGCAAACTAAAAAACAAGCACTATTCACCTCGACAAGATCCTCACGAACGAGCCCTGGGACTCGAACGATTAAAGCGTGCCATCGCTGACATGGCCGTTCGAATTCGCATCGAAACTATTCATTACGACCCGATTCAGCGTTGCCCCTCTGCGCACCTTATCTCCGCCCTGTACTCTGTCATGCGGTGTTGTTAAATTGCGTGGATTCATGCGAACGCGTCTCGTTTGTACCACCTACCCGGTTCTACTGGCTCGCGTACGACACGGGCGGTCGACGAAATTGCCGGCTGTCCACGCTCGCCGTGTTCAAGCCTCGTTCGGATCGGTCGGGTTATTCGAATCGAAGCTGCTTGAATCGAGGCAATTCGAAACCACTCCGGCAAGGTGAATCGATTATTTTAAATTCGAAATTGAAATAAAAGCTTTGAATAAAATGTTAAACTGTTGTGACTATGAGGTGGGTTGAAATATATCCCACCATGCATAAATAGCTAATTCAAATTAATAAACTTCAAAGGATTAAATCCTTTAACCCTTCGCACTCTAGTCTAATGATACTAACTTCAAAAAATAAAAAATTCAGAATATCTACTAAAATTCGGTTATATTAAACTTCATTTTGTTTAGTTAAATAGTATACTAAAATTTACATGTATCATTTTTATTTTTATTTTATTTCAATTCGAAACCACTTCGGCAAGGTGAATCTAACTTCAAAAGTTTAAAAATTCAGAATATTTACTGACATTCGCCTACATTAAACTTCATTTAGTTTAGTTAAATAGTATATTAAAATTTACATGCATCACTATTTACCCTTTGAGTCTAACTAATAAACAAATTAACTAAAGTCTAGAAATTTGAGGAACTATCATTTGGTGATTAACAATCACCTCTCGAGCGCAAAGGGTTAAAGTTTCTACGTTTGCTCTAGTTAAACAGGGTAGTTCGAGTTACAGAAAATTTAATGTAAGCCATGTAAATGTAATGTAATGTGAGCCTATTATTTGTTCGAAGTCGGATAAATTATTCGATTTCAACTTCGTTGAGATTATTAAATCTGTAGGCTTGAACCTATCGTTAAATTTAAACCAACTATTAATTATTGTACCTGTTATTCGATTGATTCGAAATGCTTTCGAACTTCTGCAGCGGTTATCGTCAGTCAGCTTGAAATCAAGTTATTTGAATTCAGGCAGCTTCAATCAACTCGAGCAAGTTAATTTGCATGAATAGATACGAACTTAACTAATCTGAACACAAGGCTTTAGAACCCAGGTGGAACTAATAGAGATGGGGTGTATTACGAGTAAATTGAACAGTTTACAAGTGACTACTTCGAGAAAGAGGATAAACGTTATTCGATAAACTCGAACCTCAACGAGAGGATAGCTTCAAACTTCAAACTTGAAACTTTAAAAAAAAAAAGAAAATAACATCTGCACTTCCAGTAACCAAATGCTTCCACTTATTCGATGACAAAAGTTATCTCTTTCTAAGCTGTTTAGTTTCTAAAATAATAATAGGTTATTCCACATCAAACAATATAAAGCAGATGCTAATTTTACATCTTCGACTTGTCCTCTGAAATTTAAAAAGCGTAAGGCAGTTCAAATCAGCTCTAGGATCCAGATACTTACTTATCCATCTGGCCATTCATGAATTACAGAAACACTGTTACGAAATGAAAACACGATATTTTCTAAAACTTAAATGTGTTATTCCACATCAAACAGTATAAAGCAATTGTTAATTCTGCAACTTCGATTTGCTGTCCTTTGAAATTTAAAAAGCGTAAGGCAGTTCAGATCAGCTCTAGGATCCAGACACTTGCTTATCCATCTATTCGTTCATCAATTATAGAAACACTGCTACGAAATGAAAACACGATATTTTCTAAAACATAAATGTGTTATTCCACATCAAACAGTATAAAGCAATTATTAATTCTGCAACTTCGATTTGCTGTCCTTTGAAATTTAAAAAGCGTAAGGCAGTTCAGATCAGCTCTAGGATCCAGACACTTGCTTATCCATCTATTCGTTCATCAATTATAGAAACACTGCTACGAAATGAAAACACGATATTTTCTAAAACATAAATGTGTTATTCCACATCAAACAGTATAAAGCAATTATTAATTTTGCAACTTCGATTTGCTGTCCTCTGAAACTTGAAAATCATAAGGTAGTTCAGATGAGCTTTAGGATCCAGACACTTATTTATCCATCTATTCGTTCATCAATTACAGAAACACTACTACGAAATGAAAACACGATATTTTCTAAAACTTAAATGTGTTATTCCACATCAAACAGTATAAAGCAATTATTAATTCTGCAACTTCGATTTGCTGTCCTCTGAAACTTGAAAATCGTAAAGTAGTTCAGATGAGCTCTAGGATCCAGACACTTGCTTATCCATCTATTCGTTCATCAATTATAGAAACACTGCTACGAAATGAAAACACGATCTCCTACGAACAGCCTACAAATTCCTCGGAGCGAAACTTTTGCCGTAAAATTGACTTGAAATCGATCTCCCATCTCTACTAACCAGCCTCTCGTCCCTATAGAGAGAAGGTCCTCTTGGGTTGTTCGAGCCTTGGGCTCTTACGTCGAATTAAGGTCGATCGATTTGCCGATCCGATCCCGCGCCATCGATCCAAATACGACACCGTGTGCACGCCGCGTGTACAACCCCCGCCTCGTAACGATATTTCACCGATATCGGCTCGGTGTTTCGCGTTAGAATACGGATTAGATGTTTTGCCGACGATTTATGCGGCCCAGGACGCGCCTCGAATATCTGGGCCGATCTGTCCGGAGATATTCCACGGCGAAACCGTGGTGTTGCGTTCACGGTTGGGTTTATTCGGTCCCTACAACCGTTTTTGCGGTTTCGAACTGGACGGGGACACACGATTTTTCCCGATCTCAATGGATCGGTATACCTTTCCTTTTTTTCTCCTCGGCTAAACACAAGGATGTACATTAACACGTTCGTCGCCACGTCACCCATACGTGGGTGACACGCTCTTTTTCTTAAAGTTAAACAGGATTTTAAATTAGAATTTTAACCCCTTAACCTAGAACCACGGGCATAGCCCGTAGCAGATAGTCGGACCGAACATAAATATTACGAGCATAGCCCCTAAATATTTGTTAAATTGTTGTGAAATATTTGATAAATAATTAGAACCTGAGGTAATAATTTTGTTTATACAAAATTCAATAATACAAAATTAATAATCTGCAATGGTGTGATACAAGTCGTACGAATGGCTGGAAGGCTGCGCGAATTTGTTTACGTTTTCGGCCCAAAATTCTCGAACGTAAATCGTAGGTTAAGGGGAATTCAATGAAATAAGCATTGAGGTATAATATATAAAAATATAAAACACACAAAATAAAAATAAAAAGTTAAAATTTTTGCTGCTTTTATATTTCTTTTCACCTCAGTTTTCTATGCAATCGGATTTGGCCCCGGCAAGAAACTCAGCCGAATCACACTGGCCGACGAACGTGTTAACACGTTAAGTGCCACACCGATCTCTAGTGATATATTATAACTGATATAACTAGACCAACTAAAATTCATAAGCATGACCTAATCCCTCTGCGTTCGAAAATTTTCAAAAGGTAACCGAGATTCGTCGTCTATCTAGTGCAAAGGATTAGCAAAAAGTATTGTCGATCTCTGTATATTAAAAATAGTATTTTGTCCAAGGATACCGCGTTGAAAGGGTTGAAATTTTATACAGTAAAATCTGTATGTACCTTGTATTATATTGTGTGTACATTTATAAATATAAATCCGGAACACCGAGCCAATTCTTGTTCACCAATGCAACACTTCTGCCTGAACATATACCACTCATCGTCATCACTATCATCGTTCTATTGGGTTGTTCGAAAGGTTCGTGCCGATTTTTGATAGGCGGCATAACGACAGGTCTAAATATATTAGCATGATTAAGAACAAATAATATGTGTACATATCGTAAAATACAATACTTCAGGCGTGTGTGAAACAAAATTTGAGTACGATACGTGAATTTTTGTCAGTTTTATACGTCTTTGAATATGAAAAAAAAAACAAAGTGCATTTTAGGCATTTAATGCTTTTCTTTAACCGGAAAGGCAAAAATGCCACAAAAACGGCAAACAAGATACGTGCTGTTTATGGTACCTTTTTCGATCATTACAAAATTCCCTTAACACTAGAACTACCAAAACCAGTCAAAATGACCAATTGGTGATTACTTATAGCAACCTTATAAATTGACTGTGGTAAAGCTTCCAAAATTTATTACGATTTTCTGCAGAAGGTATAAATAAAAATTTGTTTTCTATGTATTCGGTATTTTTTCATGTAATTTACAAGTTGATTTCTTTCATGCAAATAAGTACACTTTAACTGTCGGTAGTTCTAGTGTTAATGGAAAAAGCTTCAACTCCTTTGACGAGATAAAAAATCACGTCAGAAAAGTTTTTCGCTGAAAAACCTGGATTTTCAATTTGCCTGAAAGATGGAGAAAGGTTGTACAAAGGATTGACACCTGTGTAATTTAATAAATGTACGCGCAAATTTAAATCCCCTGCGTTTTAGTCTTCCTTCAAAATCAGCATGAATTTTCCGGACAACCCAATGTTACATATCTATCTATAGTGTGTTACAATCGTTTGGAATGGCTGTCTAACGCGTGAATTATCGGTGTTATAACAACGATTTTTAATTATTCCGTGTAGCATGTTCCCGGGCCATTCGAAGCCGCCGATGTACACCGAGTTGCACCCGGACAACAGCTTGTCTTTGTTCTTCAACTCGCTGCAAGAGGAGCAGGCTGGGAAGTACACGTGCAAAGCCACTTACGCGAACTCGATTCCCCTGGAGAAGTCTGTGACAATCGATACCATAGGTGAGGGAATGTTTACGTGAAATCGGATTTCCGCGGATTCGATGCGCGCCAGCTTTCGGGAAACATTTGTCCCTTCGTTCAGATAGAGAAGAAAGTTTCGAGCGACTCTTCAAGATGTTCGAATTTCTAACTACAAATTTCCTTTTGATTCGAAACTTAATCGTGTACGAATTTTAAACACGAGGAGAATAATTAAAAATATCGAGGATCGAAGTAATTTTAACCCTTTTAATGCTATGGACGGATATATGCGTCTGACGAAATCTACTATTGTCTCTCTGTGTGGCAGTTTGTTACCACTCTCTGATTGGCAGTCTCCATCTTGGATCTTTCGAATATTCAGCATTCCTATGCGTTTGTTTTTCGATCTTCCATTTACTGCAACACAATTACTAGTGTATGAGTAGCAATAATGCTATCCACGTGAAGCATTTCAACCTAGAGTATTCAGCATTCAAAGGGTTAACTGCAAAAATGTACAATTACTTCTTGAATCGTTTCATTTTGATTGGAAAAACCATTTTGATTGAAACGAACGAAATAGTTAAAAAAAATTCCTGAATTTGTCGTCCATAAAAAAAAAATTCAAACCAACAATTGCAATTGCAGCAGTTACGAAATTTTACAAACTCGCAATAACCTAATTTATCAAATATATATATAGTTTTTTTCCATCGTCCCGCACCGTAGTAAAGTGAAACGAAAAACCCATATCGAATATCGTGTACACGCGTCCGTAAAAATGCTACGAGACGGAATTGAAAGGATTCACAGGGCATAGATACGAGGAGTGATTACTGTTTCGTAGTTGCGATCACTTGGGACAATGCGCCGCTCAAACAATACCCGATTCTGGGAGAGGACTTCTCTATTAAGTGCAAAGTGCGAGCAAGGCCCTCGCCCTCGGTCAACTGGCTGTACAACGACGAATTGATTAAGACGAACGACCACTACATTATAGACACGTACGCCCTGAAGATCAAGAACGTTCAAGAATCCGACGATGGCATCTACACTTGCCGTGCTTCCGTACCGGCCACCGGAGAGATGAAGCTGCGAAATATTCGCGTTGAGGTAAGCAGTGTTACGATACACAGGATTATTGCATTCAGAGCTGTTAGGTGAATTAATTCGTTTAACAGTTTTAACATCGCGAAACTTTTCGGGCTTCTATTGATTATTAACGATAACAGTTGTAACGGTATAATAATTCAGTGTACTTAGAAAAGCAAAAGTTTCAGGCATCAATAGAAGGTTATCACTCTTCTGAAATATTTTCTTAACGATTCCCTACGCGATTGTATTTAAAACATAAAATTAAAATATTTCAATTTACACGTCGAGCTATCAAAATAAAAGTATTTATTTAATAAGAATTCACTTACCATTTAGAATATTATTTCACTTGTATCGTGGAACATCTACTATTTAAAATAATATTCGAAACATATTTTTCTCCAAATATTCTCCATGTTCCGTGTCTAAAATATTTCTATAACAATGTATGAAAATCGATATCTAAGAAGCTCACACGCGTGAAGCAGCGACCAATTACAATTAACGTATAACAAGGTAAACAAAAGCTGCACACCAATCAGAATCTCAAACGTCCGGCTAAATTTCAAGCATGCATCCCTTCCCCCCCTCTCTCGTGTGTATACCCGCACCATGGTACACAATCGGCTCCATCCCCCATGAACCCAGTACGCGCGCGCGCGCCAATTATTCCCAATCCCGGCCATAATGCCGCCACAGGTATCAGGGAACAGGTTTGCGTTTCATTTAACAGGTCCTGATCCCGCCTACGGTGGAGGAGCTCACCAGCCCGGTGAACGTGATCGAAGGGGAGGACGCGAGCATACAGTGCAAAGCCCGTGGCAAGCCGCCGCCGAAGTTCAGCTGGGTGAAGACCCTGACTCACCAGAACCTCTCGAACGTCGATGGTTTCTCGGTGGACCCGGACACCGGCGTGTTGACCATCAAGAACGTGAACAGGGACGACACCGGGGAGTACCAGTGCACGGCGACGAACGCGGCCAACTCCACCAACACGAACATCATGGTGAACGTGATCGTGAAACCGAAGATCATGGAGTTCTTGAACAGCACCGTGGTGCAGGACAAGGAGGCGAGGCTGGCCTGCAAGGCGTTCGGCAGGCCACCGCCCCAGGTCACCTTCAGGAAGCACACCTCGGACAAGCCGTACATGAAGGGTCCGCAGCTGGACGACGACAGGATCATCCTGACGAACACGGTCGACGAGATCACCGGCGAAACAGTGGCCAATCTGAGCATTCAGGACTCGTTACGATCGAACGACGGCCTGTACGAGTGCATCGCACAGAACGCGGGCGGCGAGGCGCGTAAAAATGGCCACCTGACCGTCGAGTTCCCGCCGTCGTTCACCTCGATGACGAACAAGACCGCCTTGACCTGGGAGCAACGGCCGACGAACATCACCTGTCTGGCGGAGAGCATACCGAACGCAACGATACGCTGGACGATGCTTGGCGGGCAGAATATCGACAACGACCCGATGATCAGGCAAATAGGGAACGGGCCGGTGTCCACGTTGATGATCACCCCGTTGGACAGGCGGTATTACTCCAATTACAAGTGCATCGCGTCGAACGTGCACGGCACGCGGGAGATCGTCATCGAGCTGAGAGAGGCGACCAAGCCGGGGGAGGTGCTGCAGGCGAAAATGATCGAGATCACCGCGACCACTATCAGGTTCGACCTGGTGCCGCCGCCTTCGAACATCGACATGCCCGTGGAGATGATCACCGTGCAGTACAAGGAGGACGGACAGACGTGGATGGATGCGAAGAACAAAACGTGGTCTCTAGGTGAGCTAAGACCAGACATGTTTCTCGAAGGCAGGGGATGAAAGTAGAATCTGGTTTAGAATTTGAGGTTGGGTATCGAAGTTGGATACTACGCTAACAGTGAAGTTTATGTCAACCTTCTATTTCGAACACCCAAATTTTTGACAGTAACACCAGATTAGTCTTCCACACTTCGGTTGAAATACACTGTTTATGGAATAAATTAATCTTGATAATCGTTGCCCCTGAAACACTTTACGTTTGCTCGGCTATCACTCAACCTCATCACGAATCGCAATCGTGTTTCAACGATATTAACTCTTGGTTATCACGCCTAATTTTCAATTGGCAGCTACTGTTTGAAAAATTACAGTGACGTCATTTTATTTTACTCATACCTGAGTCCTACCATCTCTCTACTAAATAAATAAAAGTAGAAATTTCCTATGTTAATATCATTAGACGACTAAAATGGACACTTATCGCAAACAGTTAACAAGCTGACAAACCTCTCGAGTGCAAACGATTAATAAGTTATGGTTCACGACGAAACTAATGAAACAGTCGACTTCATTCTAAGCACTTAATTTTATTTTACTCATACCTGAGTCCTACCATATTTTTCTACTAAATAAATAAAAGTAGAAGTTTCCTATATTAATATCATTAGACGACTAAAATGGACACTTATCACAAACAGTTAACAAGCTGACAAACCTCACGAGTGCAAACGATTAATAAGTTATGGTTCACGACGAAACTAATGAAACAGTCAGCTTCATTCTAAGCACTTAATTTTATTTTACTCATACCTGAACCCTACCATCTCTCTCTACTAAATAAATAAAAGTGGAAATTTCCTATGTTAATATCATTAGACGACTAAAATGGACACTTATCACAAACAGTTAACAAGCTGACAAACCTCACGAGTGCAAACGATTAATAAGTTATGGTTCACGACGAAACTAATGAAACAGTCGATATATGATTTCAAGTCCAATCGAGTCCTGCTCACGTCATCTTCATCGTTCTCAGGTTCCTACTACGGGCTCGAAGGCCTGAAACCGAAGACCACATACGACTTCCGGTTCGCTGCCAGCAACGAGGTCGGCCTGGGTAACTGGGGTGCGTTCCACCGCGAGATCACACCCGGGAAGACGTACCCTAAAGAGCCCAAGATAATAACGTCCTCGGAGGAGTACGATCGGTCCATCTACAGCAATCAATACGAGCTTGCCTGGCTGGCGCCCGCCGACAACGGCGAGCCGATCGACATGTACCAGGTCAGCTACTGCCAAATAAAACGCGTTCCCGGCGAATGGGATGTGCTCGAGGACACGTGCCGGCTGAGTGACATCAAGACGCAGGGAAGGTTGAGGCATTGGCTAAAGAACCTCGCCTCGGACACGTTCTACAAGGTGGAGTTAAAGGCGCACAACGCGATGGGCTTCAGTAAGCCTGGCTTCGCGAAGTTTAAGACTGCAAGGGGTAAGTTTCTATTTTCTCCTAGCTCACTATCTTTTATTTTTTATCTTATTTTCCTTTCTCACCGTTCATTTTCTCTCCTTCACCACGTTTCACAACTGTACCTGTTCCGAAACGTGTCCGTTTCGTCTTCATCTTACGTGATACATCATTCTCACCGGTTGTACAGTCGGACGCAGAAGTTTACGTACGCTCTTTTTAATTTCAAAAGGTTTACAGAGAACGAGATCTTTTTTTCACGTTTAACGGACATCCTTTCGATCGTTGGATAGAGTCGGACGAGTCGTTAAAACGATTCGGATGTTTCTTAGATTTGTTTCGTGCAGTATCGTGGAGACTGTTGTACGATTGTCATGGATGTATCAAAATTTAGGAAACGTACTGTTATGGTGATTGCAGCAATAAATTTTGTTGATTTTAATATATTCATCATGGTATCTGTGTATATAGATTTCCGTGATATTATTGTTTTATCTAGGTTTATTTGTATTTTGTTGCGAATGAATATGAGATCATCGAATGAAAAACGTTCGAATGTGCAGTTTTTCTTTTAACTGCTCGAAATTGAACGGATGTATGTAAACTTTTGCGGTTGACCGTATTCAATTAGTATCCTCTTGTCGAGTCGTAATTTCTCTTCAAAAATCATCATATTTTTATATATATACATATATATATGTGCACGAGGCTATTGCACCGATTGATATGTCGTTCTACTCTTTTTTTTTTTTCTATTTTTTTTTTCTTCTTAACCCGACGAAAGAGACCGTTTTTCACAATTATACCTCGCCTCTTAATTTTGTTCACTCAAGGAGGAGGGAAAAGGGTCATTGAGGTATTTCGACCACGTTCAGATCGTGCTTTTTTGCTTCGAATTTTCTACTTTATCGGGACAACGATCCTAATTTTCTGAGAGACAGCGAAGATTTTTTCGAAACGATCGACGAGAGTCCTCAGTCCCCTTGACCCTTGTAGAAAAGCGACTTTTAGATGAACTCTCTAACCGGTAGCCTGTTCGATATACGAGCATCTTTTAGGCATATTAGATATTCTCTACCCTCCACCCCACCCCCAAACCCCTTCTTCTAACAAAAACATGTTCAAGACACAACAAACGATCCTTCTACAAGTCACTTTTTATCATATTCAGAATCTACGGGCCTCAATGTGGACTACAATATAGATACTTCCGCTGGAGGTACTCGCAAGCTCGCCGTGACCGCCATTGCCACAGCGATAACGATCCTATTCCTAGCCATTTAAATGAAACGAACAGTATATTAAAGAAAAAAAAAAGAAAAAAAAAACGAAAACAACAACAAACGATTAAATATATACAGAAAATACAGAAATCGTCGTCAGGAACGGTCGCCGTTCACGCTCTAATCTTTCCGTTTATATATTATTATTATTATTATAATTATTAATATTATTATTATTATTATTACTATTATTATTATTATTATTATTAGATATATGTATGTATAGTGTACACGTTTCGAAAAGTTGGTATGCGAATACGAAAGTACTCTATATTCATATAATACCAGGGACACGAACAACACGATGGACAGAAAGAAACAGCGCGAGAGAAAGGGACAGTTATCGTGTAGAATTATCGTGTTTGCCGTGTTTTCGGTTTTCCCTGTAACGAACGGACGATTTTCAGGCTTCTGCGACGTCCGCCGATGTATCACGACACAGACACACAACACACGTACACAGAGGGTGGGCCACGTGAAACTCTGGGATCACCTGAATTCCTTCGATGTGTACGAAACAATTATTTCTGACGAAAAATTAAAGTGATCGAAGAGACGAACGAAAAGTAGGAAGCAAATTCTTTTGTACGTTCTCTATGAAAATTCATTTTCCAGTGATTTTACAGAAAATACGAGTTTAACGAATCGAACTAGGTGCTCCAATTGTAGGTCATCATAAAATTTTGTATTTAATTATTTATGCATTTTGTGATTTTATTTTATTTTTTTTTAAACGTATCCTTCATTGGATTGCAACGTCAAGATGATATTTTTTATTTATTGGAGTCCATAGAAGAGTTTTCTTCGTTCGGAAATGAATCTTTGGAAATTAATTAGCTAATGAATCTCGAAAAGTAGGATAAATATTTTTAAGATTTCTAATTAAGGTGATCTCGGTATACATCTAATATTATTAACGTTAGCAATAAGATTCCATTCTAAACTTGTTAAAAACTATAGAAATGTTCAATCGTAAAATTAAATTTGTGTATCAATATAGATTTACGAATAAATAAATAACTAAATTTTCGTGAGAAAACAAAGAGAATAAAAAGAGATATTATACGTAAAACCAAACAACAATTGGTAATGTTATATCACTATGCTATACGTGTAACAATTATAAAAAAAAAAGAACGTTCTTCGAGCAGTTTAACATCGGCCTAAATACTTGCCTCGCGAACACCCAAGCTATCCAGGTGATTCCATTTACGTGGTCCACCCGGTACACATATACGGTAAACAATTATTTGTAAGGTGAGTCACTTGAACCGGTGCAAAACATTCCGAGATAGAAACTTGTTCGACGATGGCGTTTTAACCGCAGCGAGGGGACGAATAGATGGGACGAGTAGCGCGTTTTCACAAGGACACTTGCTCAGATCGTTTTTTTTTTTAACGAAACAGTGGAACGTTTTTGCATTAAGCTTTGGTGATCTGTTTCTTTATGGTCCGCGTGCCAGATGACAATCCGAGCGAGAGAAAGAGACGGACTTGGTCGTCGCGAAAAATAGAAAACGAACAAAGCCGCGCGCGTGCATATGATAATTCTCTCACCGGTTTCTCACCGAATCGTCGGCATTGAAATCGGGTTTGATCGTCGAGGTTGAACGGAGAATTCTCGCGGAAATGGGACGGCGTGAATTTCGCAATATTCGCGGGCGACTGTTCACGAAATCGAACCGCGGAACGAGAGCACTTCCGGTTCGACGAGTAGTTTATCGATACGATCCTTTCGCGATTATCGACGCGTCTGCACGCGGATTCGTTTTAGCGTACAATGAGACGTGGCTGCCTTAAATTGCCAAATGCCCGGTTTAAAACCCTTCGCACTCGATTTCGTCCGAAAAGCTTGTGAGAGCTTGATAAATTTTGCGAAACGATGCTAAAAGAACTGAGAAATCTAATGTCTTTCTTCCGAAAACGGGGAATGCGATTTTAATCCTTTACGTGCGAGAGGTGACAGTCATCAAATGATAGTTTCGAGAATTTTCAGATTTTATTTAGTTTGTTTGTTAGCCAAACTCAGAGGTTAAATAGTCATACGTGTAAATTTTATTATATCACTTAACTAAAGTAAATGAAGTTTTATGTGGGCAAATGTTAGTAAATATTCTGAATTTGAAAATTGTTGAAGTTTGTATCATTAGACGACTAACAGTCACCTCTAGAGTGCAAAGGGTTAAATATTTTCGTAAATCATTCCATTTGTAATCATGGAGTTGATGGAAGTGAATTTTGAAGCATTTTCTGAGTGCAAAGGGTTAAACCGACGGTGCTATTCTACGGGGAGGAGAAATAATTTTTGAACGATCGGGAAACGTATAAGGGTTTTTGATCGCTAAACGGTGGAAAAAAGTGAGCTTGAAGGGCTAGTGTTATTTGATTGTGCGTACAGTGTCGTGCAAAAGTTTCCTCGATGAATAATCTCATTAATCCAACCATCCTCTAACTTCTTTTCAGTAATCAACGAAATTCAGTCGCTATAAATGTTATAAAATGTTTACAGGATTACTTAAAGCTGGTCAACAAAGAAGCAGCTTTGAAGAAGACAATAAACTTCTCAAACTGCTAGAAACCGACTAAATAAATTAAAGATAAACATTTGTTCCACATATTTCTGAAAACAAAAGATCGGAAGGAAGTAAACAGAAATTGTTTGCGAGATGTTGCTTGCTTTAAATTAATCGATGCTTTTCTTAGAAATTAACACTAACCGTACCCAGTTAATTACACCAAAATACTTCTTTCTGACGGACGATCTGAAACTTTTGCACGGCACTCTGTACCTAACGCGCCGGATCGTTACCTAGGGATATTTCCTTGTTTCTCGCCACTTAGTAGAGTACAAATATTTTTGGAGGGACATTTATTCGCGATTCTTGCGGTCCGATTTGCAACGAACGAAACCGCGACGAGGGGTAAAAATGGACAACGACAATTAGGGTAACACGAAGGGAGGAGAGTTACTTGTATAAGCATTAGAAGCATCCCCGTTACCATATTCTCCCACAGACACACACATGTCCGTCGAGGAAACCGAGAAATTCCAAAAACTGGAAAGGTCACCTATCGTCCGCGAAAAATCCGTTTTCGTCCAAGCTGAACCCCCACCACCACCACCACCACCACTATACTGGGCCTGTGTTCAGCCTGTAACGAACTTCCCACTTTTTTTTTCCCTATTGTTCGTGGATTTCATTCTTCGTTCGTAGTGTGGTATCCGAAGCGTTCGCACGCGGACAAACACGTTTAGAGCCAAAGAAAGACACACTTGCAGATACTTAAATCACGCGTTTCACGCGGAACCGAACCCCTCACCCCTTACGAAACGCTCGCGAGCACGCGTTGAAGTCGTCGACGATGACTGGACGCGATCGCGATCAAAACGGGACGACGACCTGCGAGTGAAGGCAGAGAAACGAAACATAATACAGATACAGAACACACAAAACGAGACCCCGTGATATGAGCAGCATCCGCACGGAACGGGAAAAGGCACCAATTTGTTGGTTTCTTTTTTTATTTTTTCGCTCTTCTTCGTTCTGTTTAACCATTTATTATTGTTACGACACTTTTAGATTTGCGCCTAAAACATTAGTTCTCTTAGCTGGGTTCATTTTTCAGCCGATCGCATACACGATTTTTTCTCTCCTCTTATGTGTACGATATTAATACGATACGTATTGGTTTTTTTTTTCTCTAATTATTATTAATTAATTATTAATGATTGTTTCGCTGTTTTTTTTGGGAGAATTTTGATTAACTACCTTCGCCGAGTCATCGGACTTAGTCCTGCTTGATTAGCTCTTGGACCATACGTGTTTAGTGCGCATGATGTGTGTTATGATTATGATAATTATTATTATTATTATTATTAATATTCTCATTAATTTTACCGTTGCTATTAGCATTATTTACCATTATTATTATCATCATTATTATTATTATTATTACTATATTATTCAAAGCGTGCATAACTGCTATGATTTACTATAATTAATTATTGTTATTATTATTATTATTATTATTATTATTATTATTATTATTATTATTATTATTATTATTATTATTACTCGCTATATGATATTATAAATACCGTCGTCAATTAATTTACTGATCACACCTGAACTGTTTACACGGTGTGTGCATCGTCATTACCATTAGTATTACCGTCACACCATCGTCACGATTTTATCCGTTCCACGAACGTCGTCGCGATCCGATTTGCGTTTTCGTTCGACGCGAGAAGCAGGAACGAACGGGGGGAAAAAATGAGAAAATGAACGAAAAGAAGTAAGAAAAAAAAACGAAAAGAACCGAACGAAAGAAATTATAAAGCAGGGAGAAGGAGAAGAGGTGCTTCGTAGGAGAAGCACTGGGACGCCGGGCGTCGAGGCTCGAGGTGCACAGAAGACTCTGTCGCGTCTGAAATACAAATGGCCCCCTAACACTCTCTGTCCACGGGTATCGATCGCGACTCATCGAATGCGACAGGGTCGTCGAACCTCGATCTCTTAACCCGTTCGCTCACTTGCCTGGGTTCTCTTTAGATGTTAGATCACGATCGCATGGCATGCGCTTGTACCATTTCAGATATATATATATTATATATATATTTTTGTCTCACTTTTGTTGGTTCTCTTATTTTTATTATTATTATTATTATTATTTCTTATCGACTTTGTTCGTTTCGATTTAATTTAGCGCCGTTCGCCTTTGCGTTTTCGTTGGCGACACTCTCATTCCATCGACACACCACGTACCTTTGTACACGTATCGAGGGATTTTCTACGTGATCACCGATTGTATGTAAATGTATAAGCCAGCCGAGTGTGCTTTAGGTGTAAGAAGAATTGTAAAGCTCGGGGCCGAGCGAACGTTCGATCGCGATAATGGTTCCGGGACATCTTTTAAGCGACACCTTTTGGGGGTTTGGTTGTTTAGGTACCATTTTCACGGACAAGCATTATCAGTACAGCCGATTTCTGGCGCACGATCCGATCGATCTACCAATGATCGATCAATGGTTGCTCAAATAAATACGTTTCCTCTTTTCTTTCTTTCTCATAGAATCTCTTTTGTTACGTCAAGTTAACCTAACGATGAAATTGGAATTATGAGCTTTTATCGGAATTATTCGAGAATGGAGGTGAATCTCAAAACAGTGAATCCACTGAAATGAAATCAGTTACTTAAATCAGTTACATAACAAGCAAAAGGTTGCAAAGTCTGTCGCTACGTTAGTTTATATTATTAACTCGAAAGGCGACTGTTAGTCGACTAATGATAACTTCAAAGATTTTCAAGCGCAATACATTTTTACTAAGATTCGCTTATATTAAATTTCATTTAGTTTAGCTAGGTCGTACGCTAAAATTTACATATATGAGTATTTAACCTTTTTGGTGCCAGGCATTTTACGGAGTACATGCGAAGAATGCCACAGGCCGAATTGATATGCGCGCTTATGTGAATAGCTTTATAGGGAACAAAATTCCGAACGTTGGAACTTTTTTCCCCTGTAATCAACAGTGAGGATAGGTCGACGAGATACGTCGAAAATATTTCGTTACACCTACAGCAAACCTTTCAGTAAGCAGTTTGGGTATAAATTTTCGGTTCCTGCGAATCGGCCGATAGATCGGCTTTAACCTTTGCACTCCGTTGTCCTCTCTCAGAGGACATTAGAATTTATCAATTATTCCGGAGAATCAACTTATCCCAGCGCAACCTTTTCAGAAATGCATGTTTCTGTGAAGTTTCCTGCTAAAATGGCACAAGATATCAAATCAAAATATGGTACAGTTACCAGGATATATAAAAAAAAAATAGTGATTTTGAGGAACCGAGAATATGTCCCGAGTGCAAAGGGTTAAAAGGGTTAACCTCCAGATCCAACTAATAGACAATCTAACTGAAGTCTGAAAATTTGCGGAATTATTATTTAGCGACTAACAGTCGCCTTTCGGGTTAATATTACCAGGTATTATTAACACCAACACCGATACTGTTATTAACTCTCACAACATTCGCTGTTATAAACCGTCAACAACCCCAAAAATCGTGTTCGCGTCAACGACCCTCGAAAATACTTATTCTCTGATCTTCGCAAACTCTCTTTTTTCCCATGAATACGGGAGAATGCTCCAACGAAAATTTCCACGAATCTCGGAATCGCGCCGCGAAGGAATGCGCCCCGACGAAAAAGGAACGACACGGATCGGAACGAGTTACGTGACTCGCGTTTCGCGTGCACAGTCACAGAGCCCATTGAAAATGATAACGAGCACCTTGCGCCAGAATCCGTGCTTCCGCACGACCTCTATCTATCATGCTCCCATGAATAAACACGGAGGAGGGCCATCGTCGTGTAGTGGCTGATAGCCGTGAGCGGGAACGAACGATGTCGCGCGATCCAACTGTCGCGTGTCGAGCGTTCGCCCAAGGCGCCACGACGCCTCGCGTTTC
Organism: Tetrapedia diversipes; assembly: GCA_033822845.1. Classification (NCBI taxonomy): domain Eukaryota; kingdom Metazoa; phylum Arthropoda; class Insecta; order Hymenoptera; family Apidae; genus Tetrapedia; species Tetrapedia diversipes. The sequence goes on along the minus strand of JAOPTO010001490.1, from coordinate 42,933 downwards.
GGATCCATGTAAACAAATCTCGGCACGAGGTTGTATTAGACGTGCAAATTAATTCGGTGCCTTTTTCGTGCGGAACCTAACTTCTCCTAACTTCTGAATTTTTCCTAACTGAAGTAAACGTTAGGATAAGCATTGGTGGTCAACACTTAGCCGACTGAACGGGGAGATCTGCCATTTTTTCCTGGACAAAGCGCTGCAATTGATTCTATTTACTTTTGTTATTAGTTAGTCTTGAATCAGTACTGTTCGTAAATTTTCCAAAATACAATTTTTAATAAATTCAACATCAGCTTAGAACCGACTAATAACAAAAGTAAATAGAGTCAATCGCACTGCTTTGTCAAAGAAAAAATGGCAGATCTCTGCATTCTTTTTTGTGCCATTGATTCTATTTCCTTTTGTTATTAATTAGTCTTGAACTAGTACTGTTTATAAATTTTCTAAAATAGAATATTTAATAAATTCAACATCAGCTTAGGACCAACTAATAACAAAAGTAAATAGAGTTAATGGCACTGCTTTGTCAAGGACAAAATGAGAGATCTCTACATTCTTTCTTCTGCCATTGATTCTATTTGCTTTTGTTATTAGTTAGACTTGAACTAGTACTGTTTATAAATTTTCTAAAATAGAATATTTAATAAATTCAACATCAGCTTAGGACCAACTAATAACAAAAGTAAATAGAGTTAATGGCACTGCTTTGTCAAGGACAAAATGGCAGATCTCCCCATTCGATTGGCTAAGTGTTAACACCCGATTTCAACGCAAGCCCCTCTTTTAGTGTTTTCAAACGTTCTACAAAAGCTTTTTAAACCGTCTTGCCTGTTCCGGTCGTGGCTCGTCCAATAGATTGAAATCTACAGTTTCGCAATCTTTGAAATCACTTTTTGAAAGCGGAACAAATCATTTCTTTAGCTTCAAAAATATTTTCCTTCGATTCAAAAGCGAAAACAATGCAGTGTCTCAAATGCTCCTTCTCGAACACCATGTTGTTTACTGCTATTAATTGAAATTATGCCAAATTATGCCAAGTCTTAATGTTCCTTAAAGTATAACGTTGCTGCTTTCAAATCACCACAAAAGGTATTTTAACTTGAACGGAAGTTACAACTGGCGTTAAATGCACCGAATTAATTTGCACACCTAATATTTCACGCGAAGGATAAAGACAACGGTGCAGCGCGGGTTGCATTTGTATGTTATGTGTGTCATGCTTGATCGCGTCCCTTATGTGATCGATGAACCCGCGGGCTGGCCTAAGTGTCTCGAGTGCCGGGACGTGCGACGAGCGGTGCATTTATCGTGTATTATATACGCGAGAGCAGAATGAGGAGAATCTTGCGATTGTTACGTCGGCGCTAAAATCGAAAACGATTTCAAGAGGGAACGCTGCTGGTGGTTTTGAGGAGAAGCGGCGGGAACGATCGTTTCGGTGATCGTCAAATGAACTCCACCTTTGATATTTTATGATTTTCGAATATGATTCACGAAGGATAACGTTGTGAACAAGTTTTTTCGAGAAACAAATTTAACGACAGTTTCTTGGTAGAGATATTTAGGAAAAATTATAATAGCTACTGCTATCATTGAATTGTGGCATTTTTTAGGTATAGGCTGTCACCTAGGGCGGAAGTATCTAGGGGGTGGTGAATTTGAGAAAAATTTCTTCCGTATGAAACACTTTTTTAGAACGATTAATACATTTTCACGAAAGAGTACTTTCAAACTTAACATTTTAAGTGTTTACGATCTTCCTTCTTACTTTTTCTTTTTATTACAGGACAGTAGAAATATCGATAGATAATTTAGGGCGGCAAAAACTTAACATTATTCCTACCAATACTTCACGTATATCTACTCCTATCGCGACATTCTCACGTAAAATAGACTACAAATTTTTCTCAGAAATTAAACAATTGAAAAAGAAGTGAACATTGAAAAATGTATTTTATGTATTGGATTATTTAAGGAAAAGTCTAAAATTTAAAGGCGGTTCGATTACATTGTATATGTGAAATTTTAATCAAAATTTTAAAAACGGTCGTTTGACCAGTCGTGGTAGGAATAGTGTTAAATCCGCCCTTGTGAATTTCACCTATAGGCGCATGACCGTGGTAGCGCGTGCATAAAAGTTTATCTCCTCTTTTCATAAACAAATTCTAACCCTCTCACGGAGCTGGCAGTTCTACGTAGCAGTAGCGATAGTTTTTCGTAAATATCTCGAAAACTAAACTCGACAGAAAATTTGTTCAAAGGAAAAAGTTGTTCCCAATAATGCCCTTTACAATATATTTGAGACTCATTAAAATCGAAAGTGAAGAACCGGTTTAACAGACATTTACCATCTTCTTTTTCTGTTCTCTCTCTTTTCGGTTTCGAGTGTACTTCGTTAAGGGGAAATTACGAGTAAAAAGTTCTTAGAGGATGAAAATTTACAAGGACAAACGGCTGAGTGCTAACACGTGGAATACTTGAAAGTACGTTAAGTTAGGTTTTACTTAATGTTATTATAAATTATTCCTTGATATAGTTGTAAATTAAACGGTTATACTTTTACCTGATATGGTTTTAAATACTCCACTTCAATACGCGTGTTATATGCAATATAACGATAGTGTACGACACTGGATCTGTAAATTGTATCCTGTTAACACATAAAAGGAATATGTTTTGTGTACCTGAAAAAAATAATTATTTCGAACACAAAACAGTACACGTATTCTTTTCAAATGACACTGGTGGAAACGATAATCGTTGACTGGCCATTTGCATACGTCTGGTGTTTTTAGCTTTAAACGAGTCGCTAAGAAAGCGAGGTTGGTTAATATTTTTAGACTAAAATACAGAAAAACTAATATATCGTGTACCTAGATAAAGGAATTGAAAGCTAACGTGAAACAGATTTGATTGTTCAGCTTTCCACGTCAGGGCTCAAACGTTGATAGAACGAAAGCAAATATCCAAGGGCTTAGCACACGTTCGATTCACATATCAGTTTTCATATTCCCGTTCCGTATAAAATTGCATCTCTTATCTCGCATCCGCCTAACTGAACCATCCGATTAAATACTCCTTTGTATCATCGAATTGTCGATTACTTCCAAAGCAATTAATTAATTATTTTCAATTGCAAATAATTGATACCTCATTCTCTGCCACAAGTATACGAACAATTAAATTTTCACCTATTTTTCACCTATTAGTTTCCATTCATACTATAAATAATCGAAACTCAACTATATTCTATGTTTCTAAACTATATAATTGAATTTCCAGAAATTTATGAAATGACCTCTAGTTTCAATCCATCGACGAATGATTGAAATTCAATTGTTTAAATTGAAGTGTCAATTTTCAATTTTCTATGAACTTACAATGGACGATCGAATCACCTATTTTTCACCTATTAGTTTCCATTCATACTATAAATAATCGAAACTCAACTATATTCTATGTTTCTAAACTATATAATTGAATTTCCAGAAATTTATGAAATGACCTCTAGTTTCAATCCATCGACGAATGATTGAAATTCAATTGTTTAAATTGAAGTGTCAATTTTCAATTTTCTATGAACTTACAATGGACGATCGAATCACCTATTTTTCACCTATTAGTTTCCATTCATACTATAAATAATCGAAACTCAACTATATTCTATGTTTCTAAACTACATAATTGAATTTCCAGAAATTTATGAAATGACCTCTAATTTCAATCCATCGACGAATGATTGAAATTCAATTGTTTGAATTGAAGTGTCAATTTTCAATTTTCTATGAACTTACAATGGACGATCGAATCACCTATTTTTCACCTATTGGCTTCCATTCGTACTATAAATAATCGAAACTCAACTACATTCTATGTTTCTAAACTATATAATTGAATTTCCAGAAATTTATGAAATGACCTCTAATTTCAATCCATCGACGAATGATTGAAATTCAATTGTTTGAATTGAAGTGTCAATTTTCAATTTTCTATGAACTTACAATGGACGATGGAATCTTCAAATCCTTAGAAAACAATGATTAATTCCCGATAATCACCCCCATCGACAACATCCACTTCAAAAGCACATCCTCGAGCCATTCAGAGTCTCAAACTTACGCTGTTCCTCGAACCATCGCCAAACGCGTCTTAACGAACACCTATCCATAGGCCGTTGCCACGTTCGCAGTTAGATTCACGAAGAAACAGCAGGTAACGAACCTCTACCGATCATCCCCACTTCGCAAACCTCTTCGTCCCCGGAACCACGGGGGAATCGTGTCGTCTGGTCCACGATTCTGCGCTTGTCCCTCGAACACGCGTAGAGTTTCTGCCTGGGCTTTCTTCGGCGGCTTCAGAAGCCGTTTCCGGCGCGCAGAGAGGGCACAGACAGTGCATTTAAGTCGAATCGAGCGTAGACGGGGAAACTAGGGATGTGCCAGGTACCCGAAATCTCGAGTATTCGAGGTTGGAGTCGGGTCGGGTCAGAATCCTGAAAACCTGTAATATTCGTGTATCCCCAAACTAACAAATATGGCGTGGACGCCACAAAATTTCAGCGAAAGATTATTTTTTAACGATGGCAATATTGTCACGACTACAAGAACTAGATTGTTAAGAGAAAGAGTGGAGCAAATATGTTTCTTACGTTCCAATTTAAAAAATAAAATTATACTCGCATTTAATTTTCTTCGTTTTACATTTCATTGTGATAATAAAATACAATGACCTGGGGGAATTCGAAAAGTTGGGCGGAAATCTCGATTAAAAAATTAATAAGATACCTACGTTCATTGTTCTTAATAAGTTCTTAACTGTACGATACTGTTATTAAATTCCAACCGTTAGAAATTACCTTTATTAGATATGGATACATGAATATTACAAAATTTCAGAATTTCGACCGAACCCGACTTGAACCAAGTTTAACCCTTTACGCTCGAGAGGATACTGTTAGTCACCCAATGATAGTCTCGCAGATTTACAGATTTTAGTTAGCTTGTTTATTAATTATACTCAAAAGTTAAATAATCATATATGTAAATTTTAGTATATCACTTAACTGAACTAAATAACGTTCAATACAGGCGAATCTTAATAAATATTTCGAATTTGAAGATTTTTTAAATTAATGTTATTGAACGACTATGAGTCACTTCTCGAGTGCAAAGGGTTAATTTCGAGTACCCAACCGAACGGAAACCCGAATTTTACGAACTTTTAAGACTCGACCCGATTCCGAGAATAATTTCCCGACCCAACCCAATCTGACCCGACATTTCGGGAACTCGCACACCCCTAGGAGAAACGTTTTCTTCTCGGCGGCTGCTTTCGAACAGGGACCGCGGCGAAAAGCGTGTGCTCGTCGACGCGCGAAGCGTTTCGCGCGTACGAGACAATGGAAAGGAGAGGCGGAGAGAGAAAATTGGAGTCGAATAAACGAGCGGGAAAATCGTTTCCACTGGTCGAGCCTCTCGCGAAACCCCTTGTCTTTTTCGAATCGATCTATGAGGCTCGTTGAACGAGTGCCAAGCGAGAGAAAAAGAGGACGAGCGTCAGTGGGACGAGGAGGAGGAGGAGGAGGAGAGTTCTCTTAATTTGTAGCACGGTGGAACGTCCACGAGGGTCCATTAGAATGGGATTCGATTCAACCGTGTCCTAATGTAATTTTGCCGAAGTTAAATCGCTTCGGGAGAGACAGACAGACAGAAGAGAGGGACGAGATTGCTTGGACCGTGAAGATCCACCTTTTTCCCGGTGTATCCGCGAACGTTTCATGAGAATTACACGGGATCCGGGGAAAACGACCAAATCGACGGGCTGTGACCGACTCTATGGCTTGTCGCTCGAGGAACAATCCGCGTTAACCCTTTCGCTTCGAGCGGCATCCAAATGTACTTTGTATTTTAATAATTTTGTATTTTAATAATTTCGTATTTTAATAATTTTGTATTTTAATAATTTCATATTTTAATAATTTTGTATTTTAATAATTTTGTATTCTAATAATTTAAAATTTTAATAATTTTGTATTTTAATAATTTCATACGTCTTTTCATATTTAAAATTGTAAATATATACTGTTAGATTAGAGCAATGATTGTTTTATTCAGTTCAGTTGTTATTTAAGACTTTGAAAAACGTATATATAGAAACCGCACGAGCTGTGCATATTTCTGTCGCATGCTTCCGTGTTCAGTGACTGGACAGCCGAAGCGAAAGGGTTAAAGTGCGTATTCACCGGAAAATAGCGTTCGCGAACATTGTTCTTGCGCGGTGACAGCAAGAAACTGACGAAACTTTTGTTAACCGCTACGAAATCTTTTTGCGAACCGTGTTCGAAAGTAGTTGTTGAAAAATCACGGGAATTCAGTGATTTGTCTATGCTGTGACGCAAAAGTTTTAGGACACTTGAAGTTTGCTTTCGAATGGAATAGAAATTGGACAATTGTCGTAAAATACTTTATGCAATGAATAGAATACAGGAAGTTAATTTGATTAATGAGGAAAAAGATACTTTGAGAGAGTTTGTACACATTGGTTTAGCGAGGAATATTCAAATTGTAAATAGCTTTTATATCATCATCGAAAGATTGAAATTAACTTGTACGCCTAATAGTTGCATTCGTTTGGCTCGATCTACGGTCAATTGTTGTTCACCTTTGACCAAACCCGATTAAACGATCCGCGGCCAAGAATTCGTTTGTTTGCGCATACCCTGTTCACTTTGCGAAAGAGAGTGACTCGTAACAAGAGGAGGGGGACACAGCGGCGGCGTTGTTTATTTGACTTCGTTGGTTTTGCCCCACGGCCTCAGGCATCCAGAGACAGAGGGAGCGAGTGGAAGGGAGAGGAAACTCGCGGATAGAAGGCAGGTTTCGAGATTAATCGCTGGAACTCGGGATAATGGCTCGCCTGTAACGCAATTAAAACTCTCGAGGCTGGTCCCGCGGCCGGAACTTATAATAGAGAGAACGCAAGACCTCGTTCAGCCCGCGTTTCTGTCTTCTACGCTTCGATCATCCTCGTTGTCTTCGCTTCACTCTCTCTCTCTCCCTCTCCTCCTCCCTCCCTTTCTCCCCCCACCCTCTTTCTCCTCCCTCCCTCTCTCTGTCCTCTCTTTCTCTCCTTCCTCTCTCTTTTTCGCTCTATCTCTCTCCTCTCTCCCTCCTCTCTAGTTCACTTTATCTTTCTCCTCCCTTCTCCCCCTCTCTATTTCACTCTATCTTTCTCCTCCCTCCCTCTCTCTGTCCTCTCTTTCTCTCCTTCCTCTCTCTATTTCACTCTATCTTTCTCCTCCCTTCCTCTCTTCCTCCTCCCTCCTCTCTTTCTCTCCTCCCCCTCTTTAGTTCACTTTATCTTTCTCCTCCCTTCCTCTCTCTCTCCTCCTTCCTCTCTCTCTCATCATTTCTCTCTTCTCCTTCCCTTTCTCTTTCCTCTCTTTCTCTCCTTCCTCTCTCTTTCACTGTATCTCTCTCCTCTCTATCTCTCGTTCACTCTGTTCCTCTTCCTGGCTCTGCTTTTCGCAATTTTGCAACTCGAAGCGAAGTCTACCGCGAAACTGCTCCGGTTAGAGGAGGATCGGGAACCGGCGTCGACGAGATAATTTCGAGGAGGATGCAAATGGGCTTCGATGGCGCGGAGAGGCGCCCTGCGCGCTCTGCGAGGGCTCCTCAACTTCCGGGCGAAGAAACGTTCGAAAACGGTGCAGCCGGACGGGAAAGTGTTGGCACACAAAAGGCTTTTGTCGCCGTGAAATTGTTTATGAGTTCGCCAACGAACTGCGTCGAATGCGGAACAGTTCCCTTAACCCGTTGTGCGCTATGAACGCATATATGCGTTCTCACACAACCATTTAATTTCGGCTATGAACGCGTACATGGGTTCAATACAAAGTTATTAAATCTTCCATTTAAAAGATGCTTCTTCTTTGAGTTACGGCTCTTCTTCGTTGAGCACTTTATCAGAATATATTCAAAGCAACTTCCGTAGGTAGACATGCAAATAAGTTCATCCAAAAATTCTATGAATATCTCACAATAACTTTATAGCTGTTGATCGTGAAAACGTTCTTTTCTTTTATAACCTATTGCAATCCGAACACTCTCCATCGCGTATTAAGAATTTATTAAAAATTGTAATTGGGAAAAATTAAAAATACATTTGACGAATTGTGAACAACACTGGTTCAAGACTAATTAATAAGAAAAGCAACTAAGATCAATCGCGGCGCCCTTGTCGCAGAAAAAATGGGAGATCTCCCCATTTCAAATCAATAGCAGCGCTTTGTTGAGGAAAAAATGTGAGAGTTGGCTAAGTATTAAGTCCAGAGTACTAGGGGCTAAGTATTAAGCAAAGTGGCGTCTCTAATTATAATCTCTCAGTGCCAATACTTTCGCGACCAGCGAGCACGAGCTCGTTCGAGGAACTCTCTGTTCGTTCCGAAACAGAGCCCCCGTTATAAATAGACGACGTGGTTCCAAACGAAACTCCGCAGAGCATAGGGAGGAAGAGGGTTAACCGAAAAAGAAGGAGGAGAGGCAGAAGCTAGTTCGCGACATGAAGCGCAGCGTGCAATGTCGAGAGCCGTGAATCTATTTTAGAGAGAGGTGCACGCCGCATTCCTGCTGTGTGCACATCGCGAAGTCGCGATAACGCAATGGTGACTTAAGTGGTAGACAAGTATCCCGTGTCCCTGCGAGATTCCTGCTTCGCAGAGTGAAACTCCGTCTCTGTAGCAAGCTGTCGTTAAACCCTCAATGGCAGAGGACTAATTTTCCGTTTTGATCACGCGGACGAAAAAGACTTAGATCGTGGTTGAAAAGTTTGGAGCATCTTACGAGTATAAAGTTCTCGAAGAAAATCTAATTTCACTGAATGATACGATTAAAAACGATTTCGATGTAAATACGATTTTTCTCCTGTCAAAAACGTTCTGTCATAAAAATGGAACTATACGTAATCATTTGTTCTTGCTGACTGCTTAACCCTTTGCACTCGAAAGGTGACTGTTATTCGTCTAATAATACTAATTTCAAAAATTTCCAAATTCGAAATATTTACTATAATTTGCCTATATTATGTCACTTAATTCAATTAATTTACATGTATGACTATTTGCCCTCTGAGTCTAACTAATAAATAAGCTAACTAAAGTCTGAAAATTTGCGAAACTATCATTTGGTGACTAACTAGTCACCTCTCAAGTGCAAAGGGTTAATATTGTAACAATTAACCCTTTGAGCACCGAATACTCTCGACCTGACAATCGCGTTGCAGTAAGCGAAAGATCGAAGAAATTGACTAATGCATATATTCGTCCATGGTTCCTATGAGCAACTTTCGTCAGACGCATATATGCGTCCATAACACTGAAAAGGTTAATACTCGTCTAGGATTCTTGTACAAGCATATGAAATGTTTGTAAAATTTTTAGAAAACCGTAATGGAGAAGAATTTTAGAATAAAATTGCAAAGCATAATACACGAATGTTCTGCATACATTAAAAAAATATTCGTCATGTTTAAATTTCAATTGTAAATTGTAATATACGTTGTTTAAATAACAACAGGTGCTCCACACTTTTTAAATATATTCTGCGCGTTAGGTAGGTGCGTATAAAGTTGTCCTGAAAAGGATTTCTCGAATGCATGCTTCTTCTATGCAATTTTGGTACATGGTAATTTCTCAAAAAATATTCCACGCGTATTTTTTACCAAATATGCATTAAAACCGTGTCCCACTGCAATGGCCTCGCAGTTCCTCCCAGAAAATTACTCTGTCTGTCTCTCCTTCGTGGCGGTGAAACAAAAAAACAAGAAACCGAACGAAGGGCGTACGGTAAAATGGAAAAAGGACGTCGTAAACGGGAGTATTAAAATGGACTAAGCTGGAGAAAAATTCTGTCGGTAATTTCTGGCACATTGAATCGCATTTTGAAACGAAATTCGTTACCGCTGGCAGCCGCCTACATTTCCATATACCAACCTCCCCTCGTCCCCCTCTCATTTGGTCCCATCGGTGACATTTCACGTTTCCGAGTCTCTCGTCCATTTCGTATCGGATATTTTTCCTCGATATACCTTGGCTTTAGCCGTGTAACAGCGGTGTAATGGTAATAGTCGAGCCGCGATCCTGTCAATTGCAGTACCACCAGAAGGTACCATTTATTATCTTTTTTCCCCCTGAAAGCCCGCCCAATTGTTTCCCTTAATAGCGACTCTGACATTTATCGAAACGTCCCTTATTTCCTCGATGCACTCTGCCCCACCGATCCGAAATTAACGTCCAATTAACGAGGATGGAGTGCTGGCCGGGCAGAGAACGAGAAATGGCCGAGTAAGAAGCGTGTGCAGCCCTTTAAATGGCACTTGGCTTTCCTTCAAGCGGAAAGGAAGATTTAACGCATTCGAGACCAACGTATCGTGTATTATTACAAGAAATTGGAAACCCCTTTATTATACGTTAACGATCATTTTTACTTGTCGATCATCCATCTTTTGATCTTAAAACTAATAGCAAGTTACCATTTTACGCGCGCGATCCTATCAATCCATTGAACGCAAAGCTTCCACGATTGGATTATCGAATTCTCAAATTTATACAAAAAATCGAGTACTTTTTAACATCACAAATAATTAGTACAAATTCCTAATTGGGCAACCATGCAAACATTTCGCTGTCGTTATATCGTTAAATGAAACTTGTTATTAAAAATGGATCGAAGGATCGAAATTGAAAATTTACTTACTTGGTGCGAGTTAATGAACTGCGTAAACTCACAGGATGATGTCACCAGCTGTCTCGAATGTGTTAAGAGGGACGCGTTGTCACGATAAGTTCATCAATTTAAAGGATCCAGCGTATCCACGTGTGTGACTTCCGGCGAACACCATAAACTGCGACCTGTATACACAGTATACACGTGTATATGTACAAACGTGTATATATATATATATATATATATAAATATTGTATGTGACATGAAAGAAGTCGAGAGACAGATAAAATTCACACACATACATACATACACACACGTGCAAGGATTATGTGCTAGCCTAGTGCCTAATATATAATATATATATATATATACAATTCGTATTTATGGCGAGGGAGAACGTTTAACGTTTCCCATGCGGAAAAACAAAAAACTTATTGTACATATGAGTATGGAAAATATATATATTATGTGAGTGTTTAAGGAATATTATACCAAATGAATCCGCCGGCAGAGAAGCCATCGTCAAATTGATTGCGTTACCGTTAAGAAAATTCATGGTTTCACGATGAAACGAGTGACGGCAGAAAAACTGACGGGCTAACGGTAAAAAGAAATGTATGTTTCAAATGTCTTGTTAATTTCTGCAAGACTTAACCCCTTAATGCAACGATTGTTCAGCGTTTCTAAAAGTTAAAAGCAATCTCGGACCTCGTTTCACCAGATTTAATGTCTGAGACGATTTTCAATGAATTCATTTTGTGCCTTTGTGAAGAGGATTAAAAACGAAGGTCCTTGCGATTACTGTGGAAGAATGGATAATAATAACGAGGATAACAGTAACGAGACAGGATACTCGACGAAAATAAAACCGTCTGATCGCTGAAGTTATTCAGTCGCCCGGCGGAAACGGAAACCTGCTCTTTTAACGAGCTATATAAGACTTGCGTCAACTCGAAAATTCTGACAACGTCCTATTCGTTAATGCAATCCAGAAGTGTTTAATTAGTTTTAGAAACAAAATGTTTCAATATATAATGCACTGAAGTCTGCTTAAATTATAGCTCTTCACAATGCACTTTTCCCTCTTGTTGAATAATAAAAAATCATCGAACAGCAAGAATGAGGATTCGATTCTGATAATTGTTCTGTCTTCATTTCTAAAAGAAACGATTAAGTAACTGATCACTGTTGTGAATGCTATTTCATGGTAATACTGTAGAATGTACAATTGTCATTTAGAAAAGAGTTGTTTCAATGCAAAAAAGATAATGTTGTTTTTAACAATTCAACAATTAAAAATATCAAGAGCTCTGAAGATAACAAAAATAAAAATTTGTGACGAAATAAAAACAAACCTGCTAATTATCATTGTTTAATAGTACATACTCGACTTTAATTTATTACAATAAGAAATTATTATCAAAAAGAAATCATACAAAACACAACCCGTGTTTGAAACGTGTAGCTTTCAGTAGAGTTGTCAATATATTCGATAAAAAAATGAAATTAACCCTTTGCGCTCTAGAGGTGACTGTTATTCGTTTAATGATACTAACTTCAAAAATTGTCAAATTCCTAACAGTTACTAAGATTCGCCTATATTAAACGTCATTTAGTTCAATTAAGCGATATACTAAAATTTACATATATGACTATTTAACCTCCAAGTCTGATCAATAAACAAACTAACTAAAATCTGAAAATTTGCAAAACTATCATTTGGTGACCAGCAATCACCTCTCGATCGCAAAGGGTTAAGTTATTCGAGTATAACAGACCTAAAACTAACAATTTTACGGATCTAACGATCACAGATCCCAAACATCCGACTAATTATTTCTCTCGAGTTGTGCGAGTTAAAATGGAGACAGAACGATTAAGAAGTGCAGTGGTCAAGAAAATCCCTTGACATACACAAAGAACAATACCACTAAAGAGAAGCAGCGGCCCGACCGGCCGTTCGAGGAACCGATCAATCGACCGGAAGCGTTCGTTCGAACAGAGCCTACTCATTCATCGATGCCCGTCAGAAAGTATTAGCAGCATCAAACGGACAGTCCGCAAGACGATATTATGCACCGTAAATCGGATCATCCGGCTCGACGATCAGACCGCGCGAGTGCACAAGCGTTAAAGGGTTAAGGTCCAAGCGAATAGAAAAAGGGAAGAGGAGAGTTTAGGACGAGGAGGTGGAGGATGAGGATGGTGTCCCAGAGCAATTTGAGATGGCTTCTTTCCCGGCCGTCTCGTTCATTTCTCCGCTCACCTGTGCCGTACCGTGTAAACGAGAAACGGGATAAAAGCGCGACGGTACACGAAAAGTGGACGCGACACGCGCGTTCGCCAGTAAGAAAGAGAAACACGGTAAATACGGCGAATCACCAGCGAGAAGAGTCGAACGACGGGCGTAATGTGTGTCATACATCTGTTAAGTATACATATATATCCGTAGTAGTCCCTCTCTGTTGACTTTTTTCAAAGCCAAAAGAACGTGAGTGAGAAAGGGAGGGAGAAAAAGAGAGAGTGCGTGTCCGTGTGCGTGAGTGTGAGCGCTCGCGCGCGCGAGTAACAGAAGCATTCTCAGTGGAGAGAAAGAAAAAAAAAATAGATATGGCTTGCTGTGTGTGGAGGTAGCACATTTAGATTAGTGACGCGTAGAGTACTAACATTCGGGAGAGAAAGGTAGCGAATGAGCTTTCTTCCCCCTTCCTTGAGCTTTCTCTCAGCACCCGCGTTATTACACCCCCTCTGTGTGTCCGACAGAAGGGACCCACAGCGCCGCGTGCCCAGCACCCCCTTTTTTTGTCGCTCTTCCGTTCAGCTATGTTTATTCGCGCTTGGTATAATCGCGAAACGCACACATAAACGATATATTCGTGCGCGTTTCCAGCTTCTTTTTCTTCTCTACTTTGTTTCACGTTGCCTCTTTTACTTTCCCCGTTCTCGCCTTTTTTTCTTCTTTCAACCGTGCTTCTCTTCTTTCATCGCTTCTTCTTCTTCTTCTTCTTCTTCGACCACGATCATTATTCCTTTCATTAGTTGTTGTAACATACACATATTTGTAGACACGCGTATGTACGCTATTTGTGTAAGCTTTTTGGTTTGGTTCAATTTGGTATTTTTCTTTTCTTTTCTTTTTTTCCGTTCTCTTCTCTCTCACCTTGGTTTCCTTCGTTACGTGTCTACGCTTTGATGAAAACGGATTTTTGGCACCTCCCCAGAACCCCCCGCCGATCTTGTTTCTTTTCAGGAGACTAAAATTAATCGTTCGCGCAACGTGTTTGGTGATGCGTCCGGGTCGGGCTGGTAGGAACCCGCGGTCCTGGCGCCAGTTTCGGGACGGGCTGTTCGCTCTTATTGCTTGGGGATACTTGTAATGGGTTTCTAGGGACCCCCGGCCGATATTGGCGGGAGATTTTGTTGAAACGGAAGCGGTGTTTTTGGAGAGTTTCTTGCTACGCACGGACCCTCGGGACGTATAAAGCTCGATTTGTTTTCCGGCATTATTCTCGTTGCTCGCAGTGATATCATTCTTAACACTATTCCTACCACAACCGGTCAAATGACCGTTTTTAAAATTTCGATTAGAATTTCATAGATGCTCCATAATTGAATCGCCTTTAAACTTTAAACTTTTTCTCAAATATCCGTATAATACAGTTTTCAATATTCACTTCTCTTTTCATTGTTTATTTTTTAAGAAAAATTTGTAGTCTATCTTACGTTGGAATATCGGGGTAGGAATAGGTATACGTGAAGTGTCGGTGGGAATAGTGTTAAGCAAATTCGTCGTCTGTACTTTACCGTTTGTTGTCGATCGGTAAAATGATATTTACAGATGAACGTTGAAATTTACATTTCTTTCGTTACTGATTGTATTAACCATCGTGACGCCAAACAAGGCAATATCTTAGACAAACTATAATAATGTTTTGAAAATTCGTACCAAAATATTTGTTGTATCTTTGTAAATTTATATTATTTAATTTAAAATATTTTACTATAAATAAAGAGAGAGAGAGAAAGTACTCTGGATCATTATTAATAAATATAAGAGAGGTTGGCAACAAAATTAAAACAATCAAATAAAACGCAATCTGAAATGTAACTTTACGTTATTTAATATTTAACTATCTTTATGTAGTAGCAAGAAACTTTCAGAATTTCGTTGAAATTTTTATCGGATACCATGAAATTGCGTTAATTTCAGAGCAACTTCTTTAAACTGGAAACCTTGTAAAATACATTTTGGGAATAGTTTAAAAGTGAACTCATAAAACTAAATAAACGGTGGTTTCCGGTTTATCATCACCAAACATCGTTAAGTAATGCTTCTGCACTAACGGATTGCAAAAACAATATGTATATTATATATATATATATATTTTTTTTTCATCTATCATAACATCCGTCTGATACAACATTCTTGTCCTTCAAGGTGTAGACACCACTGTGGTTCATCACGAAGGGCCTCTGATATCGAGCGCAGCCATAATCGGTATCGTGATCGCGGTACTGTTCATTATTATTATCGTGATCGACGTGATCTGCTGTTGCGCGCACAAAACAGGTGAGAATACTTTGATAAATACTTCTTAAACGAACCTCTAATCTAAAACTAAATCTGTAATCCGAAGTTACTCTAAATATATTTAAAGTGTACAGTAGTGGTAAAAATTCGTAAGTCCACACCTATTAAAAAAGTCTTTTGTTATTTCACAAATGATGACAAAAGTAGCTGCTGTTATTTTAATTCTTTCATGAATTTTTAACCAACAATTAATTCAGAAATTATTATCATATTATTATTAGCAGAAATTATCGTGAATAAATATTTACTAATTTAGAATAATTAATATTTTATGAAACTTGTTTTACTTTTTGCACACTGAAAGAAAAATTGTTGAATCCTTTTTTTCAGAGATTCAGGAATCTCTTATACTCTGTTGCAACTTCTCTGTTTTTGCTGAATCTTTTAACATGATTTTATTATATTTAAATCAAAATTTTGTTTCGAAAGTTTCAAAAATCTAAGCACAAGATAAAGTCATGAACAATCGATACGATATAAAGACAGTGTGTACTTGAAAAGTATAAAAATATTCAATAAATTTAAATTAAATAAAACATTCAAAAATATTCAAAGTCGATAACCATAGTGACTTAAAACTTTTCAACGTTACCGTATCTGATCGTGCACAATTGCAATTGTAGGATCAACGTGAAACTAGGTAACATTGAAAATAAAAGTTTTGTCGCATTCCAGATGAAAATTGCGAATTGCAAATTTAATGAAACGCCAAAATATTGCAGATCGTGTACAACGTTAAGTAAAAGCGTAACGCGATTTTATTAAGAATCACCGTCGCGAGTTGTATCACCAATCTTGCGACAGCTGCTCATATGAATTTCAATGTAAATGTAAAATGGCGACGCAGCGTTACGTGCGACTGCAACATGAATTTATTAGAACTGGCGTCCCGGATACATGTGCATGTGAAATTGCAAGCCGGATTTATCTAAAATTACAACGCTAATTCACTTGATGCAACGGCGTAAATTTATCTGAAATTACGCGATATAAACGCGTTTCGAATTGCAACGCGGATTTATCCGAGAATGCCACCGGGAGAAATCTACGCGAAATTGCAATTCTAATTTCAGTCGAGTCATCGCGCAAAGTTACCCGGATATGATCTTCAGATCGCAGAAGAAAATTAAAAATAAAAATAAGAAGGAAAACATATTCAGTCCATTTTTGTTCATTTATGTAGATGATGATAATACGACGATTCCAAGTAAATTGAGAAATTATAAAGAACAACTACTTGAAAAAATGATCATTAATCGAGAAGTGTAGCCAATAGATTTACCAGTTCTTCAAAAATTTATCACCAGTGTAATAATAATTTTCTTTTAATTTTCACAAGGACGAAAAATTTCATATTTAATACCAAAACTCGGTAAAATTATAATTTTGAACCTTAAAATTATTGTTGTTCTGTTACAAAAGAAAGAACAAAAATGTGACATATTTTTCTCACACGATTTTCATACGGTTCAAGTACAGTAGCGGACAAAAGTTGAAGACCAAACAGTCAACGAAAATAAGTAAATAAATTTCTGAGAAATAACACGATAAACAAAGTTCATACTCTATGCTAATCAACAAATAGTGTTCTACCATAGTGATTATAAAAATAAATGTACAGACAATTACAAAAACTATGTTTTACATTTTCTCCTTGTCTGAAACTTCCGTCCACTACTGTAAATTTCAATTATCGCTTAAAAAAGAAACGAAGAAATTTTATGAAAACGAAATATTGCTGTTTCCTTGTCAATAAACGGATTTTAAAAATTGTTATTCTAGGAATCATATATTACGTCTGCGAGCGATCCCGCCGGAAACCAGTGGACGAAGAGGACGCGAAGCTTGGCAGGTGAGGCTCATTCCGATCGAATTCTTTCGAATACCACACGCCACCACGTATACACACGCAAATACATCCTCTCTCGATATTTAGATCGATCAACTCGACCTCCTTCTATACACATTACATATATTTTACATTGTGCTTTGGCAACTCTTTGGCGCTATATTTACCGTGTCAACGAACTTTCCGCCCGCCGTCGAGACATCTTTCTTTAAGCGTCGAACGAATTTTCCCGACTCGAATCGAGATTCCCGCAGGGCACAGTGACTAACGTGAGAAATTAGTTTTACGGGACGGGCGAGCCCGCGGGACGAACATTTTCTGATATTCATGGGAACCGATGCGTGTACGCTAACTTTTCGCGAACTCGTCAAAATTTTCGAAATAAAATCCGGATACCGTTCGTTTAGGAAAAAAGACGGAATTTTCAGTTCGTGACCCCCCCCCCCTCGGGTAACGCGATCCATGCATCGTGTGTAGATCTTAAACTTTAGCCCAATCGATCGGCTACCATACGTCGTAGAGACATAACTTTTTTCGTCACGATTTAATTAGCGCTAAAACGATATTATTCCATATCGTATCGATTTTTCTTTCATCGAATTTTCCTCCGCCTAGCGTCTCGAGCGCTCGAATATCCCCCATTGAAATCCATGAATTCGAATTGTCAAGGCTTTCCAGGTTTTTTGCGCTGCACAACGGGTACAGGGTTTGGGGCGGAAGGGGGGAGGGGAGGGTTTCGCTGAATAAAAAGCTAAAACGCCGGCGCGGTGGAGGCCTTTGCAGTCCGAACTTAATGGACACTCGACAAATCGGGAACCGCGGCCATCCTTTATCGCGTTCTCGTTGAACCATCGAGCTTTCGAGCCGGAGCCACGTCCGCCCTGCAAGAAAATGAGAAAAAAAACGGGGTGGGGGAAGGGGAAAAAATTAATAATCGAGCTCCGTGGTTAAATGGCCCGGTTAACTCGTTGTAGAGAACCTAGCCCGCCATTAGAAGACACTTTGACCCTCTCGCATCTGTCTCTTTTTTTTCTTTACCGGTAGTCTTTACGGTTGGCGGTTTCCGTTGCCGTATTGCGACCAAAAAATGGCCAATGTCGCCGGGGTCACGGCCATCCAAGACTCGGGTAGTGGAAAAAATACCATTAGATTGGTCAAACACACTGCCATGTAAGAGAGATACATAAGTGAAAATCAGTAAGAAGCATGGCCCCTCTCGAAGGGGCTCTGACACGGCTTTCTACTTCGCATGATATTTTTTTTTTCGTTTCGTTTTGTTTCGTTTCGTTTCGTTTCGTTTCGTTTTATTTTATTTTATTTACTTTTTGTTCGTTTGTTCTGTTTCGTTCGATACGTTCGGAACTGTACCTATCCGTTTTCCGTTTGTCTATTTTCCTGGACTCCCCGATGCCGATGAATATACTGGGATAATTAAACGCGCGATTGGAGAATGAAACCTATAGGAACGAAACTGGCGATGCCCGTCGATAAAACAGAACTGCAGCATGAAACGATATTGTTTGTCCTTTCTTTCTCTCTCTACCACGTCGTTTCCCATTTTTTACCATTTATTTTGCCATCGACGAAGTACAGGAGAGACCTCACACGTAACACGCACCCTTTTGTCCGAAGGTTTGGGGCCATTTTAAATGGTACCCTTAGTATTATCGATTCACGCTACAACTATCTTCGATGAGGGTATACTTATTTCCGTTAAAAAAAAAAAAATGAAATTGAAAATTATACAAAACAATACCCAATACGAGGGAAACAATTTTTAATAATCATAATAAATTTCCAGAAACATATGCATTTTAGTACATTTCCCAAGTTTCTATAAAGAACCAAGAATTGGTCATTTCGACGCCTGTGGTATAATAACTAAATAAGAAACAAAATAAAACAGCATATCGAATAATGGTACGCGAAATACCACGAAGAAAATTTAGGTAACTTCAAAGAATTCAGTGGTCAACATGGACGACGTAAAGTGTTAAGTTTATTCTATATCTCGTCTATGGTTTTACCGCCAACCATACCTCGTACAAAACTACACTGTACATTATTCACCATATGTTCGGTTCGTTTAACGCTTACTTGTTCTCTACCTCTTTTCTCTTTCTCTCTCTCACTCTCTCTCTCTATCTATCTATCATTCTTTACGCGCCCTGCATAAACTATCGTCATTACTCGCCCGTGCTTTGGCTATGCTGCATGAGATATCAACACTCTGAAGTGATATTAATTGCTCGTTAACTACGTAGCACACTCACCACCATCTGCTCTAATTCACCCTATTCCGTTGAACCGTGGATCATGAAAGTAGGTAATTCAATTTCACTGCCTCGTGGAAAAGGTTCCCGCTGAAACCGGAAGCATTTTTCGTTTGTTAAAATAACGCACCCTACTATAAACTTCGATGGCGTGTACGTATGGATATAATAATTACATTTTCAAACACACTAATCAATTTCGTGAATGTTCCCTAATCATGCAGATTTCTTCTTCCGTTTAACTTAAATTTTACCCTTGCGTTGTACCGCGTTCACGTTTTTTAACTGTGTATTTTTATAAAACACGCGACGAGGTAAACGGAGGTGATGCCCCCCCGTTGCAAATACACGATACTAACGAGTGATGGCATGCATTATGCGTATTATTCGATGTTGCACCACGCGTCGCATCTCTGGACATTGCTCTTTCATGCCCAGTACTAGAAGCAACCATGAAAAGCGTCTGACAGGTCGTCTTCCATTAATAACCGTGCATTTTTCTATTCAAACATTTTAGAGACGAAAAGGAGCCGCTGAAGGAAGAGAAGAAAATCACGCCGATCATCGACTCGGGTCTACGCCGAGAGACATCTATCACGTTTGACGGGAAGCGATCCGTCTCAAAGACCGGTTTCGTCGGCAAGGATTCAGCTGTCTAGATATTCTTCCGGCGTACTAGATTGTAAATCACCCGTGGAAACACTCTATTTCTGGCCAAAGTGTTCTCGAACGATACGAAAAGATAAGCCCGTATATCCCGAAACGTACACGTAGGGAACAAAGTTTTACGGTTGTCAAGAATCTTCTCCTTTCTTGAATTCGAATTTCAACACGATTCACATATATACGCTGCTCGGGATTTGCGCGGGGACACGAAGTAACGGGACATGTGAGAGGTTAAACCTCTCGTTCCCCTGTTTTTTGAACGAGACACGTCGCGCCACGTAGTTGCGGTCGAACAACACTAAATCTTTATTGGACCGCTTTGTTCACGAAACATCCAAGTGATCCAACACGATAATCTACGCGTAAGTACATTCTTGTTTACTCTCCTATCGCAAAGGCACGAGAACAGAGAAATCGTAGCGTTTATTCGTAAACTTGCACTCTTCAAATACGTTCGATACCAAATTGTCTGCACGCATAATTTTATAACAGTAAGTGCATCCCTAAGAGAAATAAAGCTCTTTCTCTCTCCCTCTCTCGGTCGGTAATAATCAACAGGACGTATAGAACGCGAGCGTAATTTATGATCTACGATGAAATAAATACGAAACGACGTTGCTCTTCAAAGTCGTTTTAAGAAAGAAAAAAAAAATGAAACTACCGATGTAATGTAACTTAGCAGGTATCGCAAGAAGGAGGAGTTAGATAGATCGCTTACAGGAGGAGAAAGATTGTACAAAATTTATCGCGAAATTGGTAGAAGTTGGTCTATGATTAGTGATGATTGCTTCGAGGCACCTTCTAGATAATCGCAGTCTAGTACGCTGGGTAGTACTATGTTACACCGTGTGTGCGCAACACGAAACTAAAAAACGACACGCTGTGTCTATTCCATCTCGTTTCTTCTACGTTAATACAAAGAACGCCGTGTAATTTGAACGGAAATAGAAATGAAAATTTCGAAACGTATTGTGCACGAAGTAGTAGAAACAAACGGAATAGAGATTTTCTCTCTTTCTAAACGAGGTTCAACACTTTTCGAGGACCTCTAATCTGTGTATATACTTTTAAAGGTTACTGTATACCCTCGACACGTTTCATTCACATGCGTTTTTTCGACTAGAAACCGTATCATACTGTTCACGCTACAGGTATGTTTCATTTCCTCGTATTCGGCACGATTCTGAACGACGAATTATCAATTTCGTGGTTAAATGACTTGATTTCAAAGACTGATTCCTTTAAGCGCGAAACCTCATGAAACCCCGATTCATGTCGGGCACATCATTGACGATCAAGTAGCTCAGGTTATTAAATGTTTTTCCACTTTGGCTCGCCATTTGCATATCCTTTGACAAGATTCACCGCTGCGTGCGTTTTCTTCTAGCCATGAATAAATTTCTGATAAAAAAAAACGTTTTTCCATCGCTTAGTTTTTAAACGTAACTGCACTCTTGCGGTAATAATCAGAACTATCGACTTATTGGTTTACCGGCCATGATAACCAACCGTGATGACCAATTTATTCAAGATTAATTGATTGTGTTTTCTTTTTAGAGGTGAGCAAAGTGAGCACCTTCCCCATGAAATATTCTTTCTTTTTTTTTTAGCCGTGATATAATTTATCGTGATAATTTACCATGTACATTTTACAATGCAAAGATTTTTACACCGTCGAGGCCTCGCATGTAATAGCAGCCCAAGCGTCTCATTGATCGTTTTTACATTTTCATTTTTCGCGCGTCCTTTATACAATTACCCTGTAGGTAAGAAAGTAATTGTAATCAAGAATCGGGCAGTTTTTGCGATGAAATTCTAATTGGTAAGATTGTGTATCATCACGACCGTATCATCGATGCGTGAATTGTGAAACAGTACACTTGAAAGCTGTAAAATACGAATGTTTAAAGGATTCCGACGAAAAATTGTATTCGATATGCGGGCCGTGATGGTGTTCTAATAAGTCTTAAACGTATTTTTTGACAATTAAGTCTCTCTAAGTATATATATATATATGTATAGCGTAACCAGAAGCAAGAACATTTTCGACATCTGGGTAAATTAACTTTTATCGCTTCAACTTATTGAATAATCGCAGCACTTACCGTGAACGAAATCGGACATTTTCGTTTTAGAACATACAAAACGAATGAACAATCGAAAGCTGCCATATATATGTATATGTTATATTATATTCGATAATATGAAATAATACCAATTTTGTCCTAATATGTAAGATGGCTTTTCAAGAAAAATGCAGTTAAAATGTGATAAGTTTTTGTAAATGCTTGTAAACGTTTTTCCTAATCTTTAAGAAATATTGGAAATAAGTTTAAGGAGCGGGGTTGGAAAGGGGCGGGAGGGGGGTTAGGGTCGGTAAGTTTAGAATGTTGTATGCGAGTTCGGAGGGTGCGTTCGCAAAAAAAAAAAAAGAAAAAAGAAAAAAGAAACAAGAGAAAAGAAATTAGCAAAAGTAACCGCAAAAGTAATCGACGGTGTGTATATTTATTTAAGATAGCTGTATCTCTCACCTGTACAAGAAAAATGAATTCTAAGCAACCATCGTTCCCTCTGCTTGCGAACACACTTTCTGCGCGGGTAGCTTTTTTACGTACCATAAACAGAGTTTTGCCAAATATATAGTACTTATTAGCTTGTAAGTAAACAAGTACATATTATTATACGCAAGAAATATATATGTATCAAAAGAAAACGAAAAAAAAAAGGAAATGAACACGAACTCCGTTCGTTGAATGGTCATTGCAAACATTTCAAACCTTCGCCGAGTGACAAAAACAGGTTGAACGGCTCTGTGAAGAGGAGAAATTATTGTTTGCCTGGCTAATATTTTATATTCGTTGCCAAAATCCGTAACCCCAAGTAGCTTCCCACGAAAAAGTATTACTGCGCATCTTCCAGTTTAAACGATATTATTACAAACATTATTAAAGTTCGTAGGTGTTAAGGCATATTTTTTATGTATGCTTTTTCTGTACGCATCAAGGAAACGTACTCGACTTAATAAAGGACAAAGAACATTTTCAAGGTCAAACAATAAGGATTGCTTCATTTTTATTTACACGAACGACGTTTTTATTCGTTGGAACGTTTTCGACGCCCCGTTTGCGATCAATACCACGCATCGTACAAAAAGAAAAAGGGCCTTACATCAGAACAGGCACGTTAAGAAATATAAAAAGCGATCGATTCATTCGATAATAAATTAAACGACACATCACATACACTATCAACGCCTGGAATCCATTAAAATCGGGCCTACATCCTTATCAAGTATGCAGCTATAAGCGACTACGCGTTTATGGCACCTGCATTGTTCCTCGTTAAAAAAAAAAAAAATACATGGCCAAATGCGAGTGATAAAAAGCGTGTATAAAATTCATTGTTTCTTCTTTATCTGTGTTCACGCGCACTATAGTTTAGCCCGGGCTTTCTCGATGATCACGAAAATGTGGTGGCTATTCCTTTTCATCACACTTCTATCCCCAAGTTCGAAGGTTTACCTTTCTTTATCAACAATTGCTCCACGTTTAACTGCGGCGGCTCTGTTCGTGTGTGCCACACGTACACCTAAGGAACAGAAAACATAATTATTCATACGTTTATATCACACGCAGTGACTTTTTTTTTATCGCGCGACACAGGTGAACCAATTATTAACCCTTTGCACTCGAGAGGTGACCGTTAGTCGTTTAACGATACTAACTTGAAAAATGTTCAAATTCGAAATATTTACTATGATTCACGTATATTAAACTTCATTTAGTTTGGTTAAGTCGTATATTAAAATTTACATATATGACTATTTAACGTCCGGGTCTGAACTAAAGTTTGAAAATTTGCGAAACTATCATATGCTAAAATTACGATGTCCCATGAGAGGGGACAGCCGAGTGCAAAGGGTTAAAATCCTATGGTGTACCAGAAAAATGTATTTTGTTCCGTTTTAGCTCCCAAATTACCAAATTATAAAATAACCATTTTCCCAACTATGCGTTAAACGACACTTAATAACATGCAAGGTATTAATTGTAATCATTTTTATCACGGCATGCAATTTGCTGTAAAAAGTCTTCGACACCAACGTTAATGTTACAAAAACGTTAATGTAACAAAATGTTAATGAATTAACATTTATGGGTAATTCGACACCATGTTGGTGCCATGCGAAAACTATCGGAAAAATGGCACAGGTAGTACCACGTTGGTGCCATGTTCAATTGAACGAACGTCAATATTGCGTGTGTTCCGTTTAAGTAGCAACAAGTTACAGACATATTAGCAAGTTTTTTGATTTTATAAAAACTTGTGTTTTTTGATAATGGCAAACACGGTTATACGCCGGTACTCAGTGTTGGAAACGTGAAAAAATCTGTGTTAACGTCAAACTTTGGTGCCATACTGACAGAGCCAATATACCAGTGTATATCGAAGTATAAGTGGCATAAAATTGATTATAAGAAAGCGTAACAAATTTCGTTGGAAGCATTAAGATTTTGTCTATTTTTGGTATCAATTTACTGTCAAAGTTTGTAACAATGGCATCAAAATTAATGTGAAATGGCGTTTCAAATGGATGCAATTTTAGTGCCAGATCGGATCGAAAATCGTTGCAATAATGTATAAAAATGAAGAATTTATACGAGCCTTTGTGCAACAATCAGCCAATGGCTCTAGTTCATTTCTGGTGACAAGTTGCCTCAAAATTTCGCTCTCTTGATAACCACCCTGAACCTCGTACGAAAAGAGGGCGTCTTTATGCTCCAGCAGAAGTTGCACGTTTATCGCGAATCCTGCCATGTCCAACGGGAACGGACGGTCTGGCTTCCAAGCGGCATTGAAACCGACTACCTTATTAGTAACGTTATCACATATAGGCTTCTCCACCATCAAACCACCGACCAAACCGACCGGCCACACGCCAACCTTCTTTATCTTCTCCATCTGGAACATACATAGGTTATAACACGTTTTCACGAACAAATCGAAAGCTGTGAATCGTCCCAATTTAGGCAGGACAGTCCCTTATTTAAATAGTTCGTCAGGCATAACTACAAATTTCGAAAATATCCCGCATTTTATACGATTCAACTCAATTATCTCACTTTTTAAGATATTAACCCCCTTTGAACTCGAAAGGTGACTGTCGGTCACCAAACGATAATTTCGTAAGTTTTCAAACTCAAAGGGTTAAATAGCCTTATAACTAAATTTCAATGTGTTGCTTAACTAAGCCAAATGAAATTCAATACGAATGAATCTTATTAAATATATGTTACACTTGAAAATCTTTGAAGTTAGTATTATTGGACGATTACGAGTCTCCTTTAGAATGCAAAGGGTTAATTTCGAGTACTGAGTTTACGAACTTGGACTTTAGTCAGCTTGTTTATTAGTTATACTCAGATTTTAAATAGTCATATATGTAAATTTTAGTATATCACTTAACTGAACTAAATAACGTTTAATACAGGCGAATCTTAATAAATGTTTCGAATTTGAACATTTTTGAAATTAATGTTATTGGACGATTAACAGTCACCTCTCGAGCGCAAAGGGTTAACCGAATCAATCGCTCGGTTCAAATGATCGACGCAATATTACCTCGTGAAACAGTTTAATGGAATACGTATTGTCATCGTCAGCGAAGAACACCGTGCCCTTGTCGGTCAGTTTAACGTTTTCCCGGAGCCAGCGTAGCGCCGCGTTTCGTTGCTCGACACCGCGTGGCTTCTTCCAGTTGGGATCGTTCCGACCCAACTTGTAATTAGGCGGGGTCATCGCGGCCAGGTGGGTATAAATTAAACCGCTGTTCTCCAGAAATCGTGTAACCAGATCGCTCTTCATCTCCGCGTCTTCGACGAGGATCCAATGGAAGTTAGGTATATGCAGGAACGTCTGGGACAACCGAGTCAATTCGGCTTTTTGCACAGGCCTGGAGAACGTAGGTGTGATGGCATAAATTATGGGCTTTTGGAGGGATTCTTGTTTACTTCCACTGAACGTGCCGTGCCCCTCCAGCCTTTTGATTATACTGTACGTTAAACCGTACATGTCTCGTTGATCGGCGATCATTAATTCCAATTTGTCCTTCAGCTCTTGCAATTTGTAGCTTTCTTGGTAGTCTTTGAAACGAAAACGGTTATTTTCGTCAATACAAAGGGAATGAATAATTTATCATTTAAAGGTTCGAGTTTCGTGTCAACGCTTAAAATGAACTTAATGCAGGTAAAATAATAGAAAACGGGAAAGTTAGTACAGTAAAACCTCCCTTATCCAAACATCCATTATCCGAATATTCTATTATCTAAACAAAGTGTCGTTTAATAATAATTCTCGGATAAATAAATAAAATTTAGTATAAGAAAAAGAAACTTAAAAATTATTCGAAAATTCTTACATTTGAACATTTTTGTCTTCCTATTAATTCATGTATAGGAGGCAACACTATAATACGAAGAAGTATGTACAGTTAATCACAAAAGTATTCGAACGTATGAATTATTTCCCGTTATTTCTTTATCTTACCTCTATTTCATTTATTATGCAAATTCGATGACTATAAATCCCTAATCGATCGAATACTTTTGTGACTCTCATTTTGCACATGTTTGCGATGAATGTTCTCTAATTTCCACAAATATTATTAAATTCATTTTAAATGTTAAACACAAAATATCGATACTTATACCTTGGTGAAACATATATTTTTATTCCATAAAATTTCATCGACGAGCATTCGAATACTTTCGTGAATCGCTATATAATGGAAGGCGTTAACGATATCAAAAGAATTTTATTTAAATATCGCGGGTAGCATGCGTAGAAATGACCAAAAACGATATGTCACGTCAGCATGCGCAAACGCGTTCACATTTATCATATCGGTTCAGTTACTAGAGATCTAGGTGATAAGTAGATGATATGCGATAAATACTTACATATGAAACATTGGAATGCGATAACATGTACTAGAAGAAGTATTAGATAGCCTCTGTTACAACGGAAATTGCCCCACATATTAAATTTAGTACCGAATTCGTCGGTGAGGAATACAGTTTCGGACATTGTTATCACGCCATGACACTGTTCTACGATGCCGACTGTACTTAAGTATGATAGTTTACGACTTTTCATAGAAGAATCAGCAATGCAATCTAACCTCAAATACAAGGCCACGTGACGTAGCACACGTTTTACGTCATACCGTATTATTTAGCATTGCTTAGCAGTCACTGATTTTTAACTGCATTACCAACGGAGTTCAATTATAGTTTTCGCAAGAATCGTATAGTAACAGTACATCAGTTTTATTCACACAAAATCCAATTACATCTTTAGTAATACAAGGCACTAAAACCTTTATTGTCATCGTATACTTTACGGAGAAGCGTTTCACAAAAAAAAAAAGAAGGATGAATGCTTGTACAGTGAATACAGGTTAGTTACCATCAACCGGGTAAAAGTCCCTAGACTGTATATTACCAGGAGTTTCGATGGAAATTTTGGCGGCAAATTTAAAAACGTTATGCTAACATAAGTGCATACGCAACACAATTATAAAACTTAGAGTGTACAGATATATCAGGATCATCAATGACATATGCAAATCACATCTTTAATTTGAGGAATTAAATTTCAAAAGATTAATGCGTATAGCTAATCGCTTACAAAATCGTTGGGTATAAAATGATCAGATCAAAATCAATAATTGAGCATCAACATTTCAACAAAGTGTTCGTCGATATGAACTTTAACTCGTCTCGCAATACTCATGGCGACGTTCAACTCGTATTCAAGTTACAACGAAAGAGCGCTTTCTTTCCCGCCAAATCTGAAACGCGTAAAAAGGTCTTCTGGGCTAGTGATCGAACAACAGTTGCCCTTCTTCCGTGGTCCTTTACCAACAGAAACTCCCTAGACGTCGTATTGAAAGCAGCGACACCGACAGCGGTCGAACGAATTCGGCTGAACTCGGGCGCGTGTGGTACGAGGCGCGCGTGGCAGGGCGCATGCTGGGAAGTGTCACGGACACGCGTGTGTCAGGATCGCGCATACATTTCTGTCGTGACTGGCCAGAAGGCGCCGCGGCGGGACGCAAGGGGGCGGCGTTCGAGGCTTGGGAGAGCAGACAGGCGCGTAGATAGGCCAGCTCACGGTGGCGTTTCCGCAGCGAGCTACGGAATCATCCCATGCTCGTAGGTCGCCGCGTGTGGCTCGCGTTCACAGAGGGTTCACAGGACGTCGATGTCAACGCGAGAATAGTGGCCAGACGCAGCGACACTTGACAACGCCACGGTCGTACGACACACGTCGAAGGGTGCAAGATGAATTCTTACGGGGGTAACGTCGCGACGGTTACCGATAGAGAAGGGAATCCCGCGTAACTGATCCGTTCGCGAACTCTGGTTGCCAGTATCAAGGCGCTACACGTCCAGCTGCTGTAGGCTGCTACTCGTGGTGGCGGTGGCAGTGGTAGTGGTGGCCGTGGCGGCGGCGGTGGTGGTGGTGGTTTCCTGTCGTGGTGGTGCCCGTTGGTAGTCGAGGTTCGCGTCGTGGTGGTGGTGGTAGTAGTGGTGGTGCTATCAGAGTAGTGCTGCGCCTCGTTCGACTACGGTGGCGAGGGAGAGAAGGAAAAGTGGCCCTCGAGGTTACGAGGCCAGAGGAGAAAGTGGGTGTTGCCGGAGTGACAACGGGAGGATCGTCCGGGTCCTCGGCGACAGGACTCAGGAGGAACAGGGGGATCGGTGTGTAGGATGCTCGTCGGTCGACGATCCAGGAGTCGACGTCTCCTAACCGAGAGCCTGATCCTCGTTGATCGTGTGCCTCGTGAGTACAATAATCATCTTCCCAGGACGTTCGGTTCTCGTCCTGCGTACATGCACATACATATGTACGTTTCCATTCGATCGTCTCACCTGCCATTTACCATGAGCAACCCGTTCCGCGGGGAACGTTAACTCTAACGTAAATCCTGAATGACGATTTCGTCATCGTCCCCTATTAGCCCGGGGGTAGCATCGGGTGGCGAGTACAGAGAGGGTTCCAAATAGTTTCCCTTGGCAATTTGGGAAGGGGCATTCAGTTCGACGGCTGCGAAGGAAATAGAGGTCGGATGCAAATTACGAGCGTGGACGAGGTGGTGCGCGCGATGGGCACGGTAATTGGGGCGAGGGGACGCTGGCTCCGGTGGGCGCGGAGGAAAGAGGACGCGTTGGATACTTCCCCCTATTGCATCCTCTTCCTCGTTTACACCCTCTCTACTCTATCATCCCTTGGCGATTTCCTCGTTGTTTCACCTCGCTCACGTTTTCGTTCCTCTTCTCCTCCTTCTTCTTCTTTCTCCCCTTACGTTCACTCCCACCCCCCTCGACCGCTCTGTAAACAGGAGTCACTGGCGCGTGAAGGAACATGGGCGTAGGTAAAACCTGACTTCGCCGCCGGCACGGATTTTTTCCCGACGTAACGAGGGGCCGGCGATGTTATCGCGCGCAACGATGACTCCTGGTGGTTGTTACGGTGGTGGTGGCGGTGGGTGCCCTTTCCGCTTCCACTCGCGTGCCACCTTCGTTGGCTCTCGTCTCGTCGGATAACAGCGGTATACACGAATACCAGAAATAATACTCAAGGCTCGTCGACCGGCCGAGAGTCGAGAACATCCCACCCCCGCCTCGTTTTCCTCTCTCCCCAACCCCCTCCACGGCACAGTGTGCACTGGCCTCGATTAGTTCTCGCTTAGAGAGAGAGTTGTGACCGGATTACTCTTTTTCTCTTTTTCCCCCGTTTTTTAGGGGTGGCACACAGAGAGGGAGGGGGTGGGTGGTTGGAAAAGGGTGCGCTAACGACGTCACCGTGTCGAGTGAGTCACGGCTTCTAAATTGATCCCCCACCATGGTACCTCCTCTTCTCTTGTGTCCTCCCTTGCTTCCTCTTGCTTTCACTCCACCTATTCCAGCTTTTCTCTCCCTCTCTCTCCTTCTCTCTTTCCCCCTCTTTCCCCTCTTTCTCTCTCACACATTCACTCGACCAGCCTCGTTTCATCTCTACCCCCCGTTCCCCTTTCATGCTCTTCTCTCCAACCCCCCCTCTCTATCTCGTTTTCCTTCATCTCCATCAACGAAGCGAGCCACGTTGATTTAATTCCCGTTGCAACGTGCCCTCCGATTTACGCGACAAGAAAGTATGCCCTGGCCAGGAGGGAACGATCGTGTGACCGAGGTCGTTCTCCACGGTAAACGTGGCTTCGATGCTCGTTCAATAATTTCGCAAGGTTACGGGGAGACTCTGCCGATGGCGCGAGGCGGTCTCGCGAGAATTTGATCGATCTCGCGATTCCTAACTTCTACGGTCACCTCACGGGGGATAAGACTACGTTTCGCGAACGCTATTCCCCGGGCTCGTGCTCAGAGATAGCCGACGCTTAACCGACGGCTGCCCTTGCACATCGGCTGTCCCTGGTCCGAGATAAGATTAAATCGCTGACGATTGCGTGTCCGTACGTCGTGCTCTTTGTTTCGTTATCAGGTGATACGATGATCGAGAGCGGGCTGTAGGTATCGCGGGAAATTGTCGAGGAAAGATCGCTACTCGTGCTTGTGCAACGGTCTTGGGATTTTTGCGACGTTTGTTTTGAGTCTAGCATGCTTACGATTTGGTGATACGTTATGTCTTTTGGAAGGCGTTTGAAAGAATGAACAGTTTTATGTACTTGAAGTATAATTGCTAACTGTGAATTGTGTTCATTGATTAATCGAGAAATTTAGG
The DNA here is from genome assembly GCA_033822845.1 of Tetrapedia diversipes. Classification (NCBI taxonomy): domain Eukaryota; kingdom Metazoa; phylum Arthropoda; class Insecta; order Hymenoptera; family Apidae; genus Tetrapedia; species Tetrapedia diversipes. Next base: position 12,054 of record JAOPTO010001490.1, on the reverse strand, counting down.
AGATGAAAGGAGAAACATTTAGTAGAAGGATAGTAAAATATTATGCTTATAGCTGGTGGAATTGTTTAAGAATGGTTGAAGTCCAGAAAATTTGAGTTTCGAGGAGATTAAATTAAGAAATCTATATAAACGTAAAGAAATGGTCGGATTACATAATAAGGAAGCACAATAGAAAGATCAACGCTTTCTAATGATATTAATAACTATTAGCTAAGCTATTAGTGTTGAAGTGTTAATAATTTCATTAGAATCTAAATACAGTTCACGTTGAATAACAATTATTTTATTAAAAACGGTAAACGTTCGAACATTTTTGTGCTCAAGTGTACTCGTTATCGTTTTTAATACAGTTGGGTTTCTTATGTTGCGAAAAATGAAGATTAAGTTGGAAGTTATATTTGTAATTCAAATGATCTGCAAATGTACACCGAACGAGACCGTCTCTGTCTTATTACGAGATCTTTACGTAATAAGACTCGTGAAAACGTGACATTAGTGCTCAACGTGCTAAGGATGATTTAAGAGCAGGTAGCCGTCGTAAAATTTACGACTGGATCGAAAGCTAAACAGAGGTTTAGCGTAAAGTGTGCGACTTATAAAGTGAACGGTCATCGCATGAAATCCAATAATTTTGTCTAACTATGCAATACATTCAAATGACCGTTCCTTAAAAAATCTATAATTTGCATATCCTCGTTTAACTTGTATAAATAACATTCGAGGAACAGAGTTTTATCAATTTTTCTACTTTAGCCGTATTGTATCTTTCTTTTCGAATTAAAAATGCTTAATTATTTGATTAATAAAAAGTATGGAGGACGTCGAGAAAAACGCGAAATTTTTCGAGAAAAATGGTAAATGTTGGATTTAATAAAAAGATGTAGAATATAGAAGAATATGATGAATCCGTTTTTATTGATTTTATATATATATATACAGATTGTACGTCATTTAGCAGGTAATAGAGTACTTTAATATGACAGTTGAGAAGAAGCTGAATCTATTAAGTTCAGAAGTATAAGCGTTACAGAAGTAAGCGTGCACGGAGTTAATGTGAGAATTATAAATCAAATAGAAGAACAATTTGATAAGAATTATATTTTAGGAATGTTCGAATTGGCGTTAACAAAATCGATTACTATTCTAAATACACCTATAACTTAATTAAGCGATAAGCTGCCCAATATTTCACCAATATTACTCTAATTTAAATCTATCCAAAAATTAGAAAAACACAATTAACTTCGGAAACAACAAAAAATACTCAGCCATAAAATCCTGCCATGTCTCAGTAGGTCTCTTATGAGAATAATAAACAAAGCATAATAATTGCAAATATGAGACACGTCTAATTAACTTAACACTATTTCTACGTTGTGGTAGGTAAGACAGACTACAAATCTTTCTCAGAAAATAAACAATGAAAACAGAAGTTAATATCGGCAATGTCCGCACTCGTCCTTCCATATAAACATTATTCTCTCTCATAATTTATGATAACCATATTGCCACAGATTCGTCCCGGTTTTTTAACCCTTCAGTTACAATGCTGACCCACGTGTCCCCTCCGAACGTTACTAAGTTTTTTATCATCTGTTTATAAAACATTTGGAAACTTACCATACTAAATTAAATTATTAAGGTAAACAACAATGTCATTTTTTGAATTTCTTTGACTATAATTATAGGAAACTCTACTTTTATTTATTTAGTAGAGTGAAATGACAGGACTCAAGTGTGAATAAAATAGAAGTGAAGTGATTAGAATATTAATGATATATATTTAAAACAGTTTAATAGTATATAGTTTTGATAAATATAAACGACTTCTCGACTTAACAACTTCGACGTTCTAACTTCTCTCACAATCACATTCTTTCTGCCTCGTGCTCGCATTTTCCCCGTCATACATCTCTCCAAACTCCAATTCCTTTCTAATTCTAAACCTATCTCACTGGATGCATTCGGCCTCGTTCACCCAAAATTCCTCAGTCGCTCAGTTTTCTCAAGTGTTCATCTTTCGCGTCTTAGAAACACCGTAGAGCCCAAACATTCTACGTTCGCACGGCTATCGCTCAACTGAACCACTCTTCACATTGTCCTAAACTCACATCCGCTCGATCGTATTTCTGCATAATTCCAAAGAAAAACGAAATCAAAACAACCAATTTATTAGAGTCTACCCAAATCACAGAAAAATACAACGACGTCAGTCTCTAGGATAAGAAACTGGAACTTTCTGCTGTACCTGAAGAGTTCAGTTACGAATCCGCTTTGTGACCTCTGTGTGCTGCCTCTTTGACCCGGCGCCGGCTGTTTTCTCATTAAGGAATGGAAAGTTCTTATCCACGGATGGGAAAAGCGAACGCGACGTCGCGACGAAAGCGCGGCTACCGTCCCCGACAATATGGCGGGCGATGAATATCAGGGGGGGGGGGAGCATCAGTGAAACGCTTGGACGACCAGAGGAATCCATTATCGGGCCTTAATGTCTTCTCCATTTGTCCTCTCCTCTCCTCTCCTCCCCTCTCCTCTCCCGATGATGCTTTATTAGCGTCTCGCTTTCCGCGAGATGAATAGCTTCTACGTTAGGGTTGCGGCGCAACCGGGGGTTGATGGGAGGGGGAAGGGGGTTGCAAAGTCGTCGCGAATTCAACGGAAGGCGATAACGACCCAGCAACGGGTAATTTCTTCTCCTGCCGGATTACAAGCGATCGGCGATCGAACGAAATTGCATTTCGACCAGAAACAGAGGCGACACGCGCTGGTAGGCGGCGCCCTGACATTTTCCGCGGCCGGCCCTGGGAAAGGTCACCGAATGTGGAGCAACTTTTCAGCGGACAGATCGAGCGTTCTCGTGGGAGCCGCGAGGGTTGCCGCCTGGGTTATACCGGGTGTATCGTGGATCGGTGGCAGTGATAAAATTGTACGGGGTTGATTTTTCGAGGTTCATTCATTTTTGAAATTCTAATGCGTTTATTTATTTGTTTGTTTATTCGTTGATAAGTTGGAAATCGTTGGGTATACGTAACAGTTGGGAGTAATTGCGCAGGGTAATTTTTTTGAGATAACGTTGCAAGATGCCCCGATTGTTATTGGGGGATGAAGATTTGAAAGTAGACTACGAAATATCGATCTGAAAAGTACGGGCGCTATTCTGGGTAAGATTCTGAACAAGCATTTTCCGGACTGATAATTTATTACACGATTTTATAGTTAGTGCACAGGATAATTGAATTCTTTCGTATAACTGGCTAGAACGATCATTTTGTAAGAATGATAGATGTATGAAGAAGTACGTCAAGAAAATAATAACGGATACAGTAACAGTTATTGTGAATCAATTATCGATTGTTATCCGCGACTCTGAATAACGAGTTATGAGAACAATATTACCTGTGAACCTTTGAATATTTATAATTTCTTAATAAAACGTTTTCTGATACAAGTTTTTCGCTTACTTGGTGTCATTTGCACGTAGCATAAGTTTGACCCTAACCTTTCGAGACACCCTGTGTATATTTTTTCTTTAAACACTAATAATTTCTTAATAAAGCGTTTACCAATACAAATTTTTCATTTACTTGGTGTCATTTGCACGTAGCATAAGTTTGACCCTAACCTTTCGAGACACCCTGTGTATATTTTTTCTTTAAACAGTAATAATTTCGTAATAAAGCGTTTTCCAATACAAGTTTTTTACTTACCTGGCGTCATTAATGCGTAGCATAAGTTTGACCCTAAACCTTTCGAGACACCCTGTGTATATTTTTTCTTTAAACACTAATAATTTCTTAATAAAGCGTTTACCAATACAAATTTTTCATTTACTTGGTGTCATTTGCACGTAGCATAAGTTTGACCCTAACCTTTCGAGACACCCTGTGTATATTTTTTCTTTAAACACTAATAATTTCTTAATAAAGCGTTTACCAATACAAATTTTTCATTTACTTGGTGTCATTTGCACGTAGCATAAGTTTGACCCTAACCTTTCGAGACACCCTGTGTATATTTTTTCTTTAAACACTAATAATTTCTTAATAAAGCGTTTTCCAATACAAGTTTTTTACTTACCTGGCGTCATTAATGCGTAGCATAAGTTTGACCCTAACCTTTCGAGACACCCTGTGTATATTCTTTCTTTAAACACTATTAATTTCGTAACAAAGTTTTTTCGGATACAAGGTTGTAAAAACGTCTTTTTATCTACTTGGTGTTGTTAATACGTAGCATAAGCTTGGCTTTGACCTTTTGAGACACCCTATATATATACATTGGGTGATTGCAAAAGTTCGCGATCGATTTAACTAAAGATGAATACAACACATTTTCATAAACAATAGTATTTATTAATCAATAATGTACTCGTTTTCAACAGTCAACTTTGTCATCTATCAAAATCGGGCACGAACTTTTGCAATCACCCTATATATATATATTTTCGTCAGGCAAGTTTGACGGGCGCGAAATCGACAGTCCGGAACGGAAAACTCGCTTCATCGAATTAAGCAACGACGGAAGCGTCGTGCTCGCCGGCACTGTGAAATTAATTAGACCGTCATCAGCGCGGAACATCTTCTACATGGAAGTTCGACGGGGTTGAACGATTTTTGAAACGTGATGATCGGATTGATTCCGACTCGTTTTCCGTTTTCGAGTGTCGCACAGTGGAATCGTTCCTCGGATATTTAACTACTACAAGAAACGAAAATTGTACAATTTCACCCGTTAACCCTTTGAACACTTTTGGCCTAAGCGCTTCGAAGGGATGACGCTATAGCTGGAGACAGAGTATTGCTACTCGTACATTGACAATTCGTCAGACGCATAATGCGTTCATAGCACTCAAAAGGTTGAGGATCAACGTTACATTAACGTAAAAATTTTTATCTTCAGCATTTTCTCATTTTAAATTTTGTTCTTCAACACTACTCGTTCGCAAAATTATTAATAATTCTTGGAACTCTTTTTTACAACTACAAAGGTAGAATACAAAATTTAACGATTTAAACTGACTGTAAACAAATTGCAAAAAAAATGTTGCATTGATGCAATATTGGTATCTAATGGGTTAAATGAAATTTCTAAATCGATCTTTGTCCGATTTTTTGGGACAAATACCCCAATACTGTGTGTTGCATATACGCATACGCGTCGAATATAGAATATCACGTCTTGCGCGCGGTTTCACGGTCGTGTTTCAATGCCAAGCGATAGCTGGGCTAGATTACGTTAATTTATTGATAATGTGCTCGTTGAAGAAACTGTACGGCTTCAGGAAGTGTCCTTCGATCGCTTTCTTCGGGTTTAAGTCGCTTCGCGTGTATATGTCTGACCGATGACAGTCTTACTCTACTTATAGAGGGTGCATATCGATACTGTTAGAATCTGAATACAGAAACATTACTAAGCAAAAATTAACCGAAAACCAGCTTTCTCCAAGCCAAATCTGGTACTTTTGAAAGCACGAAAACGTTAACACTTAACCAACTAATTTCTGATTATTGTTAGGTATATTAAAGGATCTCAATTTATTAATAAGTAAATAAATAAATACCTTGAGCCGGTCACTACTTGACCCGATCTAAGGCTCGAGTACTCATGATTTCTGGTACCTGTACGCCCCTAGAATCTTAGGTACCTGAAATTTCCAGGCCCCAATTTCAACTTCTGGTACTTTGAAAATTCGAGTACCCGAAGGTTTCAGGTTCCAACCCAACCCGATTCAATCAGTACCCGGCCCCATCCGAAACTCGAATATTCAAAATATCAGGTACCCTCATACCTCTAGAATCTTGGGTACCTGAATTTTTTTGGACCCGATTCCAGCTTTGGGTACCTTAAAAATTCGGGCACCTGAAAGCTTAAAGTTCCGACTCAACCCGATCTGAGACTCAAGTACCCGTAGTTTCGGTACCCGCACACCTCTAATTCAAACTGACTTGTATTCGTAAATACATATTGAACTTGTAGCGTACCACGAGCGGTATAGTGTCTATAGGGGCTTGCGTAACTCGTGGTCGCGTGCCGATCTCCTTCTCGCGATTCGTTGCCACGGATTCTCATTCACGGCACGATATAAATCAAGCATCGAGTCGGCGTCCCGACGGATCGCCTCTTATCCAAATTGAAACCTTAGCGAGCAGTCCGAACGGCTACGGTCATTTTCTACTTCGATCGACCTGGTGGTCAATGAACCGACGCACACATGCGTACACACCCCTGTCCACGAATCAACATTCGTAAATTTTCAAACAGAATTATATCTTAATGATTTTTCTGAGAAACTTCGACTTGTAGAAGTCTGGTTATTCTGATTTCCAGTTACAGAAGTCAAAAAAAGTACGTTTAAATATACGAATATGTAACAGATCGAATTGAAACTACTTTTGTACTTCGATTTGTAGAAGTTTTCGTGATGGAAGAGAAGAAATTAAAAAAATTTTCGTTTCATTTAGATTTTCGATCTAAGAACATCGATTGTAATATTTAACAAATTAGCTATAATTGAATAGAATGCTCGATATTGACTCGTAGATACATTCGAAGAGACAAACGGTTAACCGTTACCTGATAATGTGGAACCCTTCTCATTTCTAGTATTTTTATTTAAACGTTAAATTTTAATATCCTTTTATCAAAATGAATTTTTCAGAAATACAGGCAATATGAATAAAATTTTATTTGTATTGAAAATAAATGTACACGTATTTATGAAGTTATGATGTCTCATAGGACCGATCAGATCCCACTTTATCAGTTAATCGTCAGAACACGAATGGTTTTCAGCGTATGCCATATCGCAACATATTAAATTGAAAAACAGAATTTCTATCGCAAAGTAGCTTTGGGAAGGAATTGCATATAAAAATGTACTTTAAACAAGACCTACATTATTCCTTTTTTCGATTCTAATCGTATGTTTTGTACGATTCTCACAGACGAATCTTTTACAATTTTTTCCATTCCCTACTGTGTTTCGTCTACTGTCACTTTGACCCTGCATTCGCCGTGCAAGGGTTAAACGTTGACCAAGAGTTTTACACCCTCTCAGCTCGATTTCACGAGTCACTGTACTCCAACCTAACGCACGTGCAAAAGAATCCCTTAGTGCCTGCGACAGAGGGTGCGCGTTCGATTTCGATCGAAGGGCGAGGTTGTCCCCGATGAGCCTCGATGAATAATCCACGAAGGGCGTCGACCGGCCAGGAAGTAGCCGGTGCCAGCCGGGATTCAGTGGTGGTGCGTGATCAATTCTTGGCCCGTCGCATCTCGTTGATTAGACGGCGAGTTCCGAGGATGCTTGGCCCTGGCCAGGCCGATTCCTCGCGAAACGAGACCGCGACACGCGCGCCGGAAGCCGATCGAAACCGGGTTATCGTCCACGTGGTATGGCCGGCTCGTGATAACCGGTGGAAGGGAACCACGGATCAGACGGACGGTCTGTTTCGTATAACGTGAATAAATAAACGGTGGCGACCTTCCTGCCCTCGTCACTAGGAGCGATTTACCGACTACCTTTTTCGCAAGTGCTCGAACTTGGCCACGATTTCTATATACAGGTGCCCCTCGACTTTCGTATATTCTACTTCCGCACAATTCACTATTTCGCACATTTTTTAAAATTCAATTTTTTAAGCCTTTGTGGTCAGATGTCCCCTCTGAAGGGATATCGTGAGTCGAGCAGGCTGCTGGGCTGACCCCTCTCAGGGGACATCAGATTACAATGTTGTTTCGATCAATACTTTAAAACACAGTTTCTGGTGCATATATTTTTACATTCCTCGACTTTCGTATATTCTACTTCCGCACAATTCGCTATTTCGCAGATTTTTAAAAATTCAACTTTTTAAGCCTTTGCGATAGTATGTCCCCTCTGAGGAGACATGGTGAGTCGAGCAGGCTACTGGGCTGACCCCTCTTAAGGGACATCAGATTTTAGCCATCAGATTACAATGCTGTTCCGATCAATACTTTAAAACGGTTTTTGGTGCATATTTTTTTACATTCCTCGACTTTCGCATATTCTACTTTCGCAGATTTTTAAAAATTCAACTTTTTAAGCCTTTGTGGTCGGATGTCCCCTCTGAGAGGACATGGTGAGTCAAGCAGGCTACTGGGCTGACCCCTCTCAGGGGCCATCAGACTTTAGCAATCAGATTACAATGTTGTTCCGATCAATACTTTAAAACACAGTTTTTGGTGCGTATTTTTTTACATTCCTCGACTTTCGTATATTCTACTTTCGCACATTTTAAAAAATTCAACTTTTTAAGCCTTTGTGGTCGGATGTCCCCTCAGAGGGGACATCAGACTTTAGCCATTGAACTACAATGTTATTCCGATCAATATTTTAAAACACAGTTTTTGCTGCATACTTTTTTACATTCCTCGACTTTTGCACAATTCGCTATTATAAATATAATTTTCAATTTGATTTCTTCGTTATAAATAAGTACACTCTAACCCGTCAGCAGGTTTAGCGTTGAAAGTCTTGTAATCTTCTGTTTACGTACAAGGCCGTTAATGAAATTGTTTATTTTAAATTCTCTTCGTTAACGTCGTTACGACGAACTTTTGACATAAACAACGAAAACGAAGTTTTGTTTCTGTTAATTATTTGTAGAAAAAAGATATCAGGTTACTGGGTGAGAGATAGTCGTATGTTTATCTAGAGTTTAAAATAGATGAGTAATGCGATGATAGTGGTAGGATGAGTAATATGGTAGCTTGTTATTATGCGTGTAATCGATTTCGGGTTTTATGGCCGAGATTAGGATATCTCTTCTTATCAATTTAATATCTGAACCCAGAGCTGCCCCGCCTCCTCCCTATCCATTGGGATCATGGAATATTAGACGTGATCAGAACGATGAAAGCTTATAATGGAGATAGAATAGGTCAGATAAGGCATATCGCAGTAAAATGTAATAAGAAAAAGATGTCGATAGGAAATTCATTACTATTGCATCGATTCTCAACTATTTTGCACTTTTTTAATTATTCACAAATTAACGAAAATAGGTATAACGAATAACATACACAGATATATCAACGTCAAATTCATTATGACTGTATTTATTTTTACACGTTGTGTTTAACTTTTTTAATTACTCGCGAATAACAATATTCCTAATTAATATTTTTAGTAACAATCTTAATATCGTTATGTTCACTTTGAAATTTATTCTTGATTTTGAGATTCAGCGATCACTGCCCTTCGAAAAATCACTCTCTGAACAGCAATCATCTGTGCCATTGCATAGGTTCTCAACTATTTTACATGTTTTTAATTATTCGCAAATTAACGGAAGTAGGTGTAATGGGTAGTATACACAGATATATCAACGACAAATTCATTATGACTGTATTTATTTTTACACGTTGTGTTTAACCTTTTTAATTACTCGCGAATAACAATATTCCTAAGTAATATTTTTAGTAACAATCTTAATATCGTTATGTTCGCATCGAAATTTATGGCCATAGTTTATGATAACGCCTGTATGAGTGATTAGACCAACTTGAGCTCACTGATGATTGATGTTCCATGCGGTGCTTGTTCAACCCTCGAAGGCCGGAAGTATTTGTCACGTACGCAGCGGAAACGGGGTCACTCACGGCCTTTAATAACGGCTTTCCTTTTATAACAGAATCTTTGTCAGAAATTCTAGCTCCCCTGATTTTCTTACACCGATTCGCCGAATTAATCAAATATTTTTCCAACAATATATTTACACAAAAATGTATTTCCATATCTTTCATCATAATTCATTAACTATAATTATAACATAACCACAAGATATCAATTATACAATTTATTCATAAAATTATTGTTTTCTGAATTATATATTAGTTTATCGGCGAAGAATAACTTTCGTTAGATATTTTCATCGCGTTGAACTAAATTTATGAAAATATCTTCGCTCTAATCAGCAATAGGCGCAAAATAGATGGGTTATAAATGTGAAACGAAGTATATAGCAGCCACTTCAATATAAATAACATTTTTTATATTAATATAACTATTATATAATAGGTTAATATAAATATTGTGTGATGTATTCATAGGCACTGCATAACAGTATCGTTTGGGTTAATATCACGTTAATACAATAATAATATTGTGTAACGCCCACTATAATATAATACATGCTAACATAATAACCATGATCAAAGCTCTTGATACGTAACATAAATATACCAACTAATTTTATGTACGCACACCAAACTCGGCATAATACACTCGCTGTGTACGTGTGTATATCGAAGCGTTCACGCGATATCACCATTTTTTACACAATAACCCCCGCATCTAAATATAACCAGCTAATTGGTTGCACCGTATACCAGAAACTCGACTTAACGCGCTTGCTACACTGAAACGTTCACGAAAAATTTCTGTTTCTTGCGCGACAATCCTCGACTTGTAGCGTTCCTTGAACAAAATTGCTCGGATTTTGAGATTTAGCGACCACTGCCCTTCAAGAAACCACCCTCTGAACACCGATCATCTGTGCTATTGCATACGTTCTCAACTATTTTGCATTTTTTTAATTATTCATAAATTAACGAAAGTAGGTGTAACGGGTAACATGCACGGATGTATCAACGAAACATTTATTGTAACTGTATTTATGTTGTATTTAACTTTTCTTAATTACTTGCGAATAATAATATTCCTAATTGATATTTTCAGTAACAATCTTAATATCGTTAGGTTCACTTTAAAATTTATGGCCATAGTTTATGACAACGCGTAACAATTCTCGACTTATAGCGTTCTTTGAACAAAATTGCTCGGATTTTGAGATTTAGTGACAACTGCCCTTCAAGAAACCACCTTTTAAACAGCAATCATCTGTGCTATTGCAAAGGTTCTCAACTATTTTGCACATTTTTAATTATTCACAGATTGACGAAAGTAGGGGTAACGAGTAACATACACAGATATATTAACGAAAGATTCATTATGACTATATTTATTTTTGCATGTTGTATTTAACTTTCTTAATTAGTTGCAAATAATAATATTCCTAATTGATATCGGTAAGCTCGCTTTGAAATTTACGGGCATAGTTTATGACAACACGCGACAATCCTCGACTTGTAGCGTGAAATCGCACGCATTTTCAGATTTAGCGACCACTGCCCTTCGAGAAACCACCCTCTAAACACCGATCCTCCGTCAAAGCCCGTGCTTCAACCGAGCCGTCATTCGTTACTGTAATTAATTACGAGATTGTCCGGGCGGCGATAAAGGGAACGCAACGTTCATGCTCGCAATCCGTTGTTATCGTCCCCTGGATCAGCGTTGGCTGAAAAAGGAGAGACGCGTCTGCACGCGGTGTGTCGTTATCACTATCAATAGCCCTGATACGCCTCCGTTGGTGCTAAAAGGGAGGGGACGGGGGATCGTGTACACTACCGATCAAGAGTTCAGATTTATCGTGCAGGCATTTGTGTTCTATTTATACTTATCGAGTGGAAATTACGAAGACTTAAATTATCCGATGGTAACGTTTCTGCTTGTTACCATTTTTAAATGGTTAATCCTTTAATTAATGATTTTGTTTAAATAATACACTTGTGGATTAAGGAGAATAAAATGTTATCGTTGGATTGGAATATTCATGGACGTATAATGTATTGTATGTTAAAATTATGAGCGAAATTAATAATACGGTTGTATGCAGAAATTTGATGATAAGCGGAAAAAGTGTACAGGACGTGTGTAATAAGTATGTCGGCGAAATATCATAATCATTGAATATTTTATTGTTTATACGTTGTGACTGTGATTTCAGTTCCGATAAATTAAAAGCATGCTTCCATATTTTTCTGTCATTTTCAGCAATCTGTAAATTTCAGTATATTCCTTAATTAAACTAAATGAACTTTAATATAGGCAAATCTTAGTAAATATTTTGAATTTAAAAATTTTTGAAGTTACTATTATTAGAAGACTAACAGTCACCAAACGACAGTTTTGCAAATTTTCAAACTTCAGTCGGTTTATTTATTAGTCAGACTTTGATGTTAAATACTCGT
>JAOPTO010001489.1:0-77475 GCA_033822845.1 Tetrapedia diversipes | reverse complement strand
TACAATTTGATATTTAAATTGTAATTTTGGCGAAAACTAAATTATATTCGTAAAGTTTAATATGTTTAAAATGTTTAGAGGTCAACACGGAATAATAAAAGAAACAAATGAAAATTATAAATAATTCGAGTTGGATTTATAACTATATCCGTCATCGCCTGATTATCACGACACACACTGGGGGGTGCTTTGTAAAGAGGTCGCCATACTTAACTGGTTAAGTTACCCCACAAATAATAATCGCAGACAGATAGATCGGGCGATCTGGAAGGCCATAAACCTGCGGAAACTGTACGTTCTTTTCTGAAAATTTCATGAACGTAGGCCATTAAAAATTATCATTAGCGCGAGATGGCCGCTGGACATCACGTGATCCTTCTCGAGTGCTCGATTCAAGTACCGCATACAGTATGCCTCCGGGCCTCTTTTATCTTGAGCCACCCTGTATATTAACAGATGATTTGTAAAGCTGTCAAACAGAAATTTTATTTCGTGTAATCGCAGAAAATCTATTTTGATCTCTTGGCGACAGGTACTCCAACATAGAAATCGAATTGTGAGTCAAATTTTGCGATAACAATTATAATATTAATGAAAAAAAGACAATAATAATGATCTCTTCTTCGATTAATCAAAACCAGAAAATGTGTGAAATATTTTAGTACTTTAATTTCAAAACTTACTAATTCAGAATTAATTAGACACGTTGATCATGCAAATTAATTCTTGCAAGAGTAAAAAACGCTTAAGTGTTAATAAAATGTTTGTAAATCTTATATGAACCTACTATTACCTATAATATAGCGATTTAAACTACATTCAATCTGTGCTTACATTTCACTTAACATTGTAACGAAAAAATCAACAAAGTAATGGAGGATACTCCTTCCCATTAAAAATTGATCAAAATTTAAAAGAAAATTGAACCTAACGTTCTTTCTCTACTATTACCTATAATATAGCGATTTAAACTACATTCAATCTGTGCTTACATTTCACTTAACATTGTAACGAAAAAATCAACAAAGTAATGGAGGATACTCCTTCCCATTAAAAATTGATCAAAATTTAAAAGAAAATTGAACCTAACGTTCTTATTATTCGAAATGTTAAAAAGTATATATAAGTACCATCTATTACACTTAGAATCGGTAAATTTTTATAAAATTTTTATAATGTATAAAAGATATAATTGCAACTAACATAAAAATCTGATCGGTATACTTCCTTTGCACTCTGAAATTTCAAAAATGTGCCATTTAAGTGTATATTATGTTAACGTTGAAAATATAGTATTTAATCATAACGAAACTTATTGATCTCCTTGAAATATCGAAATTTGAAATTATGTGGTAGTGATGATTTCATTGTCACTACTTCCTGACTAGTATGTTTTATATAATCTTGTTCAATTTCGTTTTATACTTCTCCTGATTTTCTTTCTCTGTCTGGCGTATTTTATCTGTACACTGTACGTCCTTGAATGCACGCTATAGAAAATAATCAAACGGTCTGTTTTAAGTAGGACAACCTATACTGAAACTCAAGTCATGTTACTGTCCATGTTAACATATGTATGTGTCTATTGATCTTAAATACTAGAACACTTTACCTATAAGCGTGACGTCTCTAGTTTGACTAAATGTCGATTACTATAATAAGATAAATGTAGTATGACTAAATAAGAACGAAAAATATATCAATTTTGTTACCACCTTTCTAGGCTGCCAATTTTGCTATTCTTTGAATACTTGTTCGTTAATTTTGAAAATACCACTTCTGGAAGAAGTTTCCGAACAAACGTAACAACCAAACAAAATTATATAAAAATGTTATAATTTTTGAAATGTAATGTGGTATGGTATAAGTATAAAGTATAAGGGAAAGTTTACCCCTAACTAGTACGGTAGTTATTTTACTAATATACGTAGAAAATGTAAAGAGGTATCACGTGTATAAGCTAAAAAATGTTGAAAATAGTTAAAATTAATGTTTTTAATTACATTTATCATCATATTAAAAAAGCTGTTCAAGTTACATCTTTTACATGAAATCGAAATTAAATAGGGTCCAATAAACTCACCTTACCAATTATAGTTTAAGTCAGTCTACTTGAAGTACCTAAATAAAAACGAATAACAACAATTTGTTTTATTGCTAAAGAAAATGTAAAAAAATAAAATGTTGAATGGTAAGAAATATTTGACTGACGTACAGTTTCATTTATATTCTGTGATCATTCCATTCTGTTATTCTTCAACGTTTAATTTATAAAGTTTAATATATCCTTGGATGGCTATTGGATGGCACTGTTATTCATGAACGAAAACTAAACTATTCTTTTTACATTTATATCACTAAATTATTTTAACTTTCTTATGCGTTTTATATTTGAACGTTATGTGTAAAATTATAGTATTTTCTTATTGTTACGTTTGGCCAAAAACTTTTTGTCAGGAATAATATAGGCTGAAATAATCGCTGCGTTAGATCATAAAAATTTAAATCACGTAACAATCAGCAGGATTCGAACTTTTCTGGCCCTCGACGTTCGCCATCGGACCCCAATGCATCTGGAGGATAGCCAAGTATAACAATGGCACGACGATGCGCAGTGACGTGTCGCGGTGCAACATAAGGATTAACCCGTTCGCTAAAACAGAATTGGCAGATTTTATGCTGCTACTGCAGATATGAAAAAATTGAGTGACAAATTCACATTTTACTGTGATTCTATTATCGAGTTCCGTTTCATTATTTCTGTGGTAACTGAAGTAATTAAACAAAATAATTGTACAGTCATCTCCTAACTTAGGTATTGTTTCTATTAATTACCCAGTAATTGATTATTATAATGATTAAGATAAATTATGTCTTAATAAAACAAATTGGAACTCTTCACTTCGTGAATTTGAATACTGTTAGCTTGAATATCTCGGAAAATATTTCAAAATGAATGTAAATATTGAAAAATTCCAAGATATTAGTAAATTATATTAATATATTCTGTTAAAGATGTCAAACATTCCTTTTGCAATGATACAGAAGTAAATGCAGACTATTATTGGTTCTAAAGAATATTCCACGAATAATTGAATAATAGATATTGAATAATTTTAATGCTTCGTATCATTAAATTACATAAATAGTCATTTCATCATTTTATCACTTAGCTATATCTATGTCTAATTTTTTTGAAGTATGCCAAATATTTTATGACAGAGTTTAAATATTGTATCGGTATATATTAATATAAGTATACAATTCATAATAAAGTGTCAATAATGTATTGAAATGTATACAATGTACTATTATGTACTATTTATACTAAAATTTGTAAATAACATTTTTCAATATACCCCATGACGGAATCGTAGTAACATAATACACCGGGTGACTTGAAATTTCAAAACATAACAGATAGCAAGATGTTTCTTAAAATACAAATCTTTCATTTTTCCGCAACAAAGCGCTGCTATTGATTCTATTTACTTTTGTTATTAATTACTTTTGAACTAGTGCTGTTCACAATTCGTCAAATGCATTTTCTGCTTTTCCAAAGTACGATTTTTAATCAATTCCTAATACGCGATGGGCAGTTTTCAGTTAGAGGAGATCTCCTATTTTTTCCGCAACAAGGGTGCTCTGATAGAGTTTATTAACTTTTATTACTAATTAGTCTTAACCTAGTGTTATACACAGTTCGTCAAATACATTTTCTGCTTTTCCAAAGTATAATTTTTAATACATTCTTAATATGCGATGGATAGTGTCCGATTAAGGGAGATCTCCCATTTTTTCCGCAATAAGAGTGCTCTGATAGAGTTTATTAACTTTTATTACTAATTAGTTTTAACCTAGTGTTGTACACAGTTGGTCAAATGCATTTTCTGCTTTTCCAAAGTACAATTTTTAATCAATTCTTAACATGCGCTGGGCAGTGTTCAGTTAGAGGAGATCTCCTATTTTTTCCGCAACAAGGGTGCTCTGATAAGGTTTATTAACTTTTGTTACTAATTAGTCTTAACCTAGTGTTGTACACAGTTCGTCGAATGCATTTTCTGCTTTTCCAAAGTACAATTTTTAATCAATTCTTAACATGCGATGAGCAGTGTTCAGTTAGAGGAGATCTCCTATTTTTTCCGCAACAAGGGTGCTCTGATAGAGTTTATTAACTTTTATTACTAATTAGTCTTAACCTAGTGTTGTTCACAGTCCGTCAAATGCATTTTCTGCTTTTCCAAAGTACAATTTTTAATCAATTCTTAATACGTGATGGACAGTGTTCGATTAAATGCGTCACCATGCGGTTAGCTAAATGTTAATAGGCTCTCGATCGGTGAAATGTTAATTACACCAGCAATGGGTATCTCTATTAACTACTTTCAGTAATGAAAGGGTCAACCCCTTCGAAAGGGTTGCGAAAAGCGTGACCGATGTTGGGAACCACCCTTTACGCGCAACAACGCAAAGAATGTGACGAAGAGTTGTCCAGGTCAGCTCGTTTTCTATCTCTGTTGACACTGAATTATGCTTTGATTACATAGAATTCGGCGACGTCCGGGATAAAGATCCAGGGAACATTTGTATGCAAATGCGCGAGTAGGTAATTCTCGTTACGAGTACTCGCTAGAAAAGCGACGGAGCTTCTGTGTGTATAATTCGCTTTGCGTTGACGTTCAATTATACCTTGATTGCGAGCAATTTTCCGGTTGTTTCTCGACTGTTCAAGCGGCCCGCAACCGTTATACGCAAACACACTCTGCGAGGGGCAATTTTCAAGGTATAATCGTAGCCTGCGCGCGGGGGTTATTATATTTTCTTGCTCGTAAATCACGGGAAACAGTTGGACGTGCGGCGAACGACTAGAGTAATTGCGTTTCAACCGGTGCAATTCATTGTTCATGCGAAAAATAATGGGTAAGTTGTTTCGCGGCCGTTTCACCACTCAACGAACAACCTTTCAGTGTGTAATTCGTTTTGAAGTGGTCGACAGATTAGACTGCGAGTTACATTTCGATTAAATTGTAGAAAAAGGTTTTAAGGTTATTATTGTAGGATATGAGGATGAAGGGGAAAAACACACGAGTCATAAACAAATAGAAACAACAGTTTATTAAAAGAAAAACACACAAGAAAGGTTAATTTATTTGAACACGCAAGAAAAAGAATAAGACTCTGAGCGGCACTGCTTTCCGCGACTCTTCTTCTTATGCACGCAAGAAAACGACTGCCGCTAAATTTGCCGGTCGCAACAAGTTTACCAAAAACAATTGACTATCGACACGGCGGCGAGCCGTGTCATCTTTGTAACGGCTATTTTACGGAAAAATACAATGTCTTCCCAACGGTTATTCCGTGGAAGAATCCTACATTATTTTTATTATTGTAAAATAAAGGTTTTTAAAATTATTTATTACTATGATTAATATGAATAAATGCAAAAATATACAGTATGTAGTAAAATATAATTCGACTCTGCCACGTGAATCTCTGTTTTATCCTCAGCTCTTTTTAAGATTCTGCATCTCTATACAACACTGGTCCCTTTTCTGTTTCGAGGAAACCCTTATAGGCCTTTTCCCACCCCGTGTTCGTTTGACATTGTTGACCCATCGGTGAATTGTTTATTGCCAACGGTTTTTTCCGATAGGCCTGGCTTTCGTCTAGTCGACCCACACTTTCATTTTTCCGGTCACGGTCTTTAACCCTTTGCGGACGAGTGTCGGATATATCCGCCCAACTATCGCGCTGCGGCTGGCGTTTGTCTATCGTAAACGACACGTATAAAATACGCATGGGTATACTAGCCTAAGAAGTCAAGTTGGCCTAAATTTGCTTGTTTATGATTTTGTTAGATTTTATGAAAAACTTATTTAAATACAGCTTTAGTTTTTATAACACAAACGCGCGACATGACTATTTTCTTTACTGCTCCGTCCGCAAAGGGTTAAAACTACGATACCACATATTATTATTAACCCCTCGCCTGAGACTGAGGACGCTTAAAGGCGCTCGACGCAATTTAGTTATCTGACACGGAAGGCTCCTATAGACACCCTGATATTTACAGTAGCAACTCGGATCAGAATACAAAGAAATAAATAATATGGTTTTAACGTAGTAAAATTCAGTTTTTTGATTATTGAAATATGTTTTTACAAAAATGCATCCCTACCTAAAACTTCACCCAAAATTCTCGGCATACGACTGCTGCGTCTCAAAGTCTGCCGTAGTCAAAGGGTTAATGTGATTGATAGCAAAGGTACATAGTACACAATAATTTCTAATCCAACTCTATTACGCAACTCTATGTTTAACTCTCAACTCTTTATACAATTGTACAACTCGATTTTTCATTCAACATTAGTCCTTTCCTCTTTCGAGAAAACCCTTACAAGCCTTTTCCTCTTCCACCTTACAGTCTCATTTTTCTACAGCGAACTCACCCATCGGTGGATTGTCTCTAACGGTCTTTTCCGATGGGCCTGTCTTTCGTCTGGTCACTCTCGCTTTCATTTCTCCGGTCGCAGTCTTTAACCCTTTCACAGTTTAACCCTTTTAGTGCCAGCGGGCCGATAAATCGGCCGATTCGCAAAAATCGAAAATTTATACCCAAACTGCTTACTGACAAATTTGCTATAGGCGTAACAAAATATTTTTAACGGGGTCCTATCCTCACTATTGGTTACAGGGGAAAAAAGTCCCAACATTCGGAATTTTGTTCCTTATAAAGCTATTCATATAAGCGTGCCTGACACTAAAAGGGTTAATACGACAGAGATTCGAGTACACCATCATCCATTACAGTAGAGTAAGTTCCGTGTCTTAACACGTTCCCTGCCATGCTAAAATTTCCTCCCACGCTGGAAAAAAGCCGTAAAAAAAAGGCATATTTTTAACAATATTTTGTCAAAAATGATTGCTTTTCTGGTTTAAATTTATAAGGAGATATGCCTTTCTTTTAAATGTATAGTTTTAAATTACTGAAATATTGTGTATTATTCCACAAAAAACATGCTTGTGTCGACCATAAAAAAAATGTGGGGCGTATACGCTCCACGCTAGCCTGAACGGAAAGTCTTTAAAAAAATGTCCGGCAGGGAACGTGTTAAACTGTATCGCAGTAATATAATTAATGAAACTTATTGTAGAGAAACAATTGAAGTTACGCGTGTAGATTTCTAATTTAGTGCAAGAAATGCAAAAGGTTCTGATAAGGGAAAAATTGCTTTTTAAGTTGCTCTTTACGTATTGCTTGCCATTTTATTACACTGCGAAAGGGTTAAAACGACGATACTACAAAATTTACATTAGATTCGCGGTAGGTTCAATTTAAGTTCGCATCAGACTTGAGATAGGTTCTTCATCTTTATGTTAGATTGTATTATATTTCCAGCGGTCAACGAACTCTTCCAAGGTGCAGATTGTTCTGAACTGATCATATGATTAGATTTCGAGGTTAAATTCGAATTAGGTTCGAGTTAGATTCCTTTTCGATTACGTTATTTCCTGATTATCTCACGGCATAACAACTAAAAACCTTTCGAAGTATATATTCGTTTAAAATGGCGGACTGATTAAACTTCGACGCTCGCGTATCAGCGGAAGTGCTTTATCGTGTAAACAGCAACACGATGCCCATCCCTGTCCCGTATTGCACGAATTGGTCACATACAGTAGCGAACAAAAGTTGAAGATCAAAGATTCGAAAGGAGGGATCGAAATAATTATACACATGAATCAAGTAAACCTTTCTTTTGGGATACTATTGTTTTATCTACACACGACTTTACGCCATAATATTCTTCAGAAATAATATTATTTTTTATCGTAAAGTCATCCAAATTTTTTAGCTTAATTTAAACAAAACCTTATTAGTTTATTAATTTTTAGCTATGATTTACTATTTTATCAAATTTATTAACTTGTTTGCAGTCTGCAAGCAAAACATAAGACCTAAACACTTTTTCTAACGTAAAATTCATCTTTTTCTCTTTATTTTTACATTATAAATCTATTGGTATTTTGGAATGAGTGTACGAACATGTATGTTTGTTCAATATAATAAGTAAATTGAACAAATAAGGAACTCTAATGAAATTATAGTCTTTATTAGCCTATTTCTAAACCTTCTTCATCCACAAGTATTGTTATATAGTAGGAAGCATTATTTGCTGAAAGTATAAAGTGAATTACTGCAAAATACTGGAAAAATCGAGAATCACTCTTAAAATCAATATAAATAGCAGTTTAATCCTAGATTCATAAACATTCGTCTCACAGACCGTACGAAATACGTAAACACTTATAATTTTTAAAGTGACAGAAATAGAAAGACGAATTTTTTGTTAATTTTAATTTCAGAAAATGAATGATTAATAAACAACTTTTCAGATTTAAAGTGTGTTTTACTGCTCCGTGTAATCTATAAAATGAAAATCATCAATATAATATGTTCGTTTTGGAGACAAATGTTTATGAATAGTGTATCTCCCATGCATGTTTATGAATCTAGGGTTAAAAAATGTATTGCTCTAATTCTTATTTTATCGATTAAAATACCACTGTAGGTGGCAGTCTTTGTCCATACGTATTGTGATAGAAATCATGCGTAATATTAGGTGTACAAGTTAATTTTAGTCTTTCATCTTTCGACGATCGAAAAGGCTATTTACAATTTAAATATCGTAACTGTGAATATCGTCGGTATTTTTGGAGTCCTATAGTGTAGACATATAGCTTTTCAAAACATTAAAAAACTGCTTGATTCGGTCAACGTGACCTGGGTAAACAACAGTTTAAACGATGGCGTGCAGTAAAGAGCACATTCGTCGTTTTAGTGCTCTTCGTACTTCAGTTAAAAAAGAAACGCCTCTGAAGCTGCAGAAATGATCTGTGATGCTCTTGGTAAGAATTTTGTATCTCATTTCACCTGCAAATACTGATACCGAAGGTTTCAGGAAGGAAATTTCGATCTCCAGGATAAAAAACTGTGAGGGTGATTGCTAATTTATTGACGTGTGTATGTTTGTTTGTGTGAAAGAGATTCTAGAATGAACGGTCAAGAAATTAGAATGAGAAGCAATGTATGGAAAAACAAGAAGGATGAAAATATGAGTGAATGGAGTAGAGAATGAAAAAAGTTAAATGAGGATCGTGAGTGTATACCTTTTGTTTAGAGATTGATTGAGAATAGGACGTGTGAATGGGATCAGAAAATTATTACACCAAATAAATAAGTTTATTTATTTTTAACATTGTCGTTTTCCTCAACAAAAACGACCTGGACAACCGCAACGATTCAAGAATGAAGAATTGCAATCGCTTTTTGATGAGTTCGTCGAAATAAGACAGCCTAGTTTCTTCAAATTAGGCATCTGTTATCCGAAAGATGGGCAAAGGTTATAGAAAGTGAGGGAGATTACTTCATCCACTAACTTTTGGGCATAAAAATTTAAGTAAACTCTGAACCTTCCAAAAAAAGGACTAAAATTAACTTGTACACCTAATAAAAAGAGTTTGTTTCCCTCGTTTCCATCTATTATTAAACAGTAACACATTATATCCTTATTAACACGTTGAATGCCACGGGGGTCACCAGTGACCGGCACTAAACTTGGTGGTGGCGCTGTGGGGGTCACCGGTGACCGGCGCACTCAAATCGATAGAAATCCATAATTTAAAGAAATGTCAATACTTATCAGTTTTTCATTATTACCATCGTTAATGCAATGGTATGAAGAAATTAATGCAGTAAAGAATATCTAAAAGTAGTTACACTTATTTGTTGTAGATAATATTTCAACAGTAGGGTAAGGTTGCTCAAGTCGTACCAGTGCTTAAGTCGTACCACTTAAATTTTGAATGAATTACAGCGATAACAGCGCATACAATCACAATAAAATATACATTTCATTTTTTGCCGTGAATCTGCTTCGTTATAAATCAATGTGATCAGATAAGTTTACTTCAATTTTCATATAATTTTCTGCCTATGTTTGGAAGCTAATTTTGCACATTAATTATTGCTAAAATTGTGTTACTTCTTAGATATAAATGCAGAAGAATTTACATAATTGTTTAATCGAAACTAAATCGTATTAATTTTATTCAATGTTAAGTTACATTACTTTTAAATGTAACTTGTGTCGTGTCTTAAGTCGTACCGGTATGAGGTTCCTAAATCGTACCGGTACTGTTCCGTCCTACGGAACAGCTGCGGGAAGTTTTTCATCGGCATTTATGACATGAGCGTGCCGGTAATGCTACTTTTGAGGATTAGGAAGTTTGACATGAATTTGATAATGATTTTTGCGCTCCTGCACTTGTGATTAAAGACTCTTTAGGCACTCCTCCGTTGGACATCAGTAATCAAGAAGAGCTTTCTGCAGTGGTTACACAAGATGTTGAGGAAAACGACAATGTTAAAAATAAATAAACTTATTTATTTGGTGTAACAATTTTCTGATCCCATTCACACGTCCTATTCTCAATCAATCTCTAAAAAACAAAAGGTATACACTCACGATCCTCATTTAACTTTTTTCATTCTCTACTCCATTCACTCATATTTTCATCCTTCTTGTTTTTCCATACATTGCTTCTCATTCTAATTTCTTGACCGTTCATTCTAGAATCTCTTTCACATAAACAAACATACACACGTTAATAAATTAGCAATCACCCTCACACAAGAAACTAAAAAAATCCGTGAGGAAGAAACGGACACGCCTACAAACCAAATAAAACAGCAATTAAATATCTTAGCTCCTATTCCTGTAATAAATCACAGCAAAGTATTCCGTGGATGCTCTACCTCATCAGTTGAAATAACGTCAACGCAGAATAAAGAAAACATAAAAAATGCGGCAAATAAAAGAAACGTAGGAATAAAAAGGAAGAATAAAAAGGAATTGGCATTAAACATTAAAAAAGAAGAAAAGTGATTGGTTTTGTTTTATTTGCGGAGAAGATCGGGAGGAAAACATGATTAAATGCTTGAAATGCAAATCATGGGTTCACGATTTATGCGCTGGAGTTGACAAAAGAATAAAAAAATTTGTGTGTAATGTTTGTACTAACTGAATACTTACGTGTTATACAAACAGATAAATAAAAAGTACGTTTTAAACATTATTGTTGCTTTATTGAATTCTTAGGTACGACTTAGGCTATGGGTGGTACGACTTAGGAAACCGATTACTTGTGCGTGCCAATGTAGGTTTTTAAAGATATAGCTTATTTTAAATAAAAACATATAGATTTTCCAATTTCGTTACAATAAATGACAACAATATTAACACAAGCTTTAAATAACACATGTAATTTCTATTTATTCGATAAATCCTAAGTTTTATGCGGATTTTTCCTTAACGGGTACGACTTGAGCAACCTTACCCTATATGTATCGTATAATAGAAAATTCATCGTGGCGTCACGGGCAAACCCTGTGAAACTAGCGTAGCATTCAACGTGTTAAACAGAAAAAGTGATTACCACTGCTCGGTCTGAGCCGTGTGAAACTCTTGGACGGCCATGCATCATCGTGAACACTTTGTCAAGCAAGAAACGACTATTATTGCATCCGAGTTGCTCAACCGACCAAAAATAAATCGTGTTGTCTGGCAATTGACACCGAGTGCAGGCTCGATTATTCATCGCTGCTCTAAACGTTCTCGATAAATTATCGTTCTACAGAAATCGTTCGTTTTTCCTGCTTATTCGTTAATTAACGGACGTGTTACTCGTTACACTCGATGTAACCGTCTGGTGTCTCGAAGTTTCCAAGAAGTTTCTCTCTCTCGAGAGAGAGTAGAACCTCGTTATCTGAAGGAGTGGGGAGGCGTCGATAAATTCTGCTATCATTTAACGCGAATAATAACGCGTTAATTGGGTAGATCAGTGTTTATCATCGATGGCTCGCTACCTACCCCCTTCTGAGTTAACGAGAACTCGAATCCCGTGACTGATAGTGACACCAATGACGCAAGGGATCTTTGGTCCATCACGAACGATGCGATGTATCTCGAATAATATTTTTATCGCTGTTAATGAAGCCAATAATTATATGCGATGTTTGCTCGCCGGAGGTCTGTCGTATACGGGAGAATCGGTTAGTCGTAAATGGGGAAGGATTGTGCGAATTTTCTCAAACGATAAAAGGGAACTCGAAGTATTAGAAATATAATTGTTTCCTATTTATTTATGCATAACATAATTCCTGTCTTACATTTATATTTCACTAATCAATGGAGCTGCTTTTCTATGTACAGCAAAGGTTCTACTTCAAATAAGGCTAAAAATGAAGATGAAACCAGCTTTTTGTACGGAAATCTTCAATTTCATAGATCATGATATACTTGTAATACTTATATATTACAATACAATATAATACAATACTTATAAATTTGATTACATTACCGTATATTTGATATTTCTATTATATTTGGATTTAGGATTAACAAGTAAATGCAGATTCTGAACCTTTTTCTAAAAGAAAGTACAACAGAAAATTAAGCCAATATTTCTGTATTAGAAAATACATTTCCAACGCATGTTTCTCTAGAATATAAATATGAAAATGTACCAAACTACTTAGAAATTAAAAAATATACCTTGAAATTTCTTTATATTTCAATGACCATAATTTATGTTAATCTCTATTGAATAATCACAGTTATAGATAAGACAGGATTATTATTAATAAATAGCATGTGATAAAATAATGCAGAACTTTATTAAGTCATGTCATAATAATACGAGCAATTCCTTTTCTTGGAAAAAAGAAGTGAAATATTCATATTCATTTATGATCGTAAATGATAAAAACTAGTTTCGTTCTTCTCTACAATCATTATTCATTCGTTTATTAATTTTTCAGTTTCTCTTTCAGTAAATTCTTGTTTCGTTTTCAAGTTCTGCGAACCTAAAAGTAACAAAAAGTAATCACAATGAAATAATGAAATGAATGGTGAATTGGATGACCAATGCTTATGTCAAAATTTTCAATTTTTATAAATATTTCTTTTCAAATATAATACATTTTTTTCACAACGAACCTTTCAATATTGTTGGAACATAGACCGATAATCGCGACATCTTTGCTTTCTGTTAGATACTATTTACGTATGTAAATATAAATAGGTGTATGCATAAATGTGTGTGTGTATATGTTAAGTTTACCTCATTAACAGTAGAACTACCAGACCAGTCAAAATGACCAATTGGTAATTATTCGTAGCAACCTTACAAAATTCACTGTAGTAAAGCTTTCAAAATTTACTATGATTCTCTGCAAAAGGAGTAAATAAAGATTTGTTTTTTATGTATTCAATATCTTTTCAAGTAATTTTCAATTTGACTTCTTCTATGCAAATAAGAACACTTTAATTGTCGATAGTTTTAGTGTTAACACTTAGCCGACCAAATGCGGAGATCTCCCATTTTTTCCTTGACAAAGCAGTGCCATTGATTTTATTTACTTTTGTTATTAGTTGGTCCTAAGCTGATGTTGAATTTATTAAAAATTGTATTTTAAAAAATTTATGAACAGCACTAGTTCAAAGTTAACTAATTAACTATTTACTTTTGTTATCAGTTGGTCCTAAGTTGATGTTGAATCTATTAAAAATTGTATTTTAGAAAATTTATGAACAGCACTAGTTCAAAGTTAACTAATTAACTATTTACTTTTGTTATCAGTTGGTCCTAAGCTGATGTTGAATTTATTAAAAATTGTAATTTAGAAAATTTATGAACAGCACTAGTTCAAAGTTAACTAATTAACTATTTACTTTTGTTATCAGTTGGTCCTAAGCTGATGTTGAATTTATTAAAAATTGTATTTTAAAAAATTTATGAACAGTACTGGTTCAAGACTAACTAATAACAAAAGTAAACAGAATCAATTGCAACGCTTTGTTGAGGATAAAATAGGAGATCTCTCCATTCGGTCAGCTAAGCATTAAGAGTTATTACCCGCAGATCACTCTAATATTGTATTGTACAAGTGTACAGTATTAACCCTTAACGAACGAATGCCGCCATACTCGCGACATTATAAATATTCTAAAAAAATCGAATACCGCCATACACGCGGCATGACGTGATATTTTAGGAAATCTGTTAGGTTTGGCCTTAATTATACATGCAACAATTAAGGGCGATCGGCAATTGTTTTTTGTCGCGCTCTGGAGCGCATTCCTCTCATTCCTCTCCGAGGATTAAGCGAAAATACATCGTTTTATATACGGTCAATAAAGTTTGTTATCCTCATTTTCGGAGTACTATCTGTTAGAAGAAATAGAAACGAAGTTGTGCGTACATGCGTGCTATTTTTATTTTTTCTATCCATAATTTAAGCCTTATAAAATATGGCAAAGAAAAATACCACACCCCAAAAAAAATATAAGTAATTTTGTATAAATATATGGTTAATCTATAAAAAATAAATTTATAAATGTATACAAATCTATACATTGCATACACGCATTTATTTGTTTATTTCAATTCCTATCATTTTTCTGAAATTTTCACTTCAGTATTCTTTTGTATGGACATATCTGTTCATATACTACCTATTATTACTGTACGTTTTCATAAAATCCAATAAAGCGATATTAATTATGCACCTTTTTTCACTCTGAAAATGAAGCACTTAATTTCCTAAAAATCCATCGACTTACTGGTCCTAGTTTTATAAAAATGCGTTCGTTCTAATTTAAGGGTTAAAATAATAAAATTCGATATAAAGAACAAAAACCATTAGCAGATCATTATTAAATAGCCAACAAAAAATATTCGTTATCATCCCGTTATGTTTCTCCGAAACGCTCGACTAGTTGGCATTCCTGTCGATTACCATTTTTTTAACCTCTTTAACGAAGGCATAACGAACTCGTCTGAGCAAACGTTTCGACCGATTCGTGCATCTTGCACTTTCCTCTTTGCATAGCTGAGAAGCAGCGTCGATTCAGTGAACTGAAATTTCGCGAGGAACTTCCCGTCTTATCTGCGTTACGTCCTCGCTTAAATACCTAATTACTATTCGTTTGTTTTCCCCGGTTCTTCGCGGAGCTCGTAACACTTCTCGTGACTCACGAGGATATATTTTTCTGTTGAGAGGTAATTGGATAATTAGGTACATGGCTCTCGATGGATCTGTTGCGTTCATCGCAGTCCCGACGTTGCACGTTTGTGCACACGAAATAATTTACGGTCAACTTATCATAATAACGCACGAACGTTTAAATCATAAACAACGTTACAGCTTTGTGCAATAAAACCTCTGTCACATTTTCTTTTCTCCTTCTCTTTCTCTCGTTTCAATCGATTGTTGAACGAATTTTCCCTTTCTCTCGTTCTTATTTTTCTTCTTTTTCCTCTTACTCTTTAAATACCATAAACACACCGAACACACTATGTACACACTTCTTCAAGAGCTTGGAAGCACGTTAGTTTCGAAAGGAGAAATAAAAAGTGGACAACGTGATGACATATGACTGATGACTTATGACTTATGCAATGCACACACAATATAGTCAATTCAATGTTAACAACATCTATATTTATGAACGCGTTCGTCGCCCAGCGTGATTCAGCTGAGTTTCTCGCCGAGCCCAAATCCGATTGCATAGAAAACTGGGGTAAAAAAATGTAAAAACAGCCAAAATTTTAACTTTTTATTTTTATTTATATGTATATATTATACTTCAATGCTTATTCCATTGAATTCCTTTTAAAATTCCAATTTAAAGTCCTATTTAACTCTAAGAAAAAGAGCGTCACCCAAATATGGATGACGAAAGCGTTAACCCTTTGCACTCGAGAGGTGATTGTTAGCCGTCTAATGATACCAACTTCAAAAATTTTCGAATTCGAAATATTTACTAAGATTCGCCTATATTAAACGTCATTTAGCTCACTTAAGTGATATACTAAACTTCACATCTATTATTATTTAACCTCTGAGCTTCCCTAATAAACAAACTAACTAAAGTCTGAAAATTCGTGAAACTATCATTTGGTGACCAACAGTCACCTCTCGAGTGCAAAGGGTTAAATATTGTTAATCATAAGTTAGTGAATAGAAGCGAATATAGCTGAAATATCACTGGTTTTAGTATCGATAGAATGCTTATGCAGCAAATTAAATGAGAATGTAGAGAAAAAATGTATGTAAAACAAAAAATAATTTCAGAATTACTTACAAGAAATTCTTTCAAAAAATATTTGATATTTTACGATATCTATAAATAACATCAGTAAATATAGCCATTTTGCAAAATAACTGATTAAGTTGTTTGTGTTCGTGTTGTGATTAAATGTAATATGTTTATAAATTCTTTACCGATAATTTACACCATGATAATATTATATATTAATGCAGACAAATATTTCATTGAGAAAAAAGATTACAAATTTATTCATATATGTGTATAACTACTTAAAGACAAAGAAACAGTGTTTTCTTTTTTAATTTGCTTGCACTTTTTAATACAACCAAAAGCAATTGTATTGGTGAATAATTAACTAAAACGTGTATTATAAAATATATAAAATACTTAAAGAATTATTTGAAATAAATTCAATGCGTCCAAACTTTCGGTTAATACTGTACATCAAATCTGAATCAACAAGATTTTCTCAAAACTTTTATATTTCTCAAAACATTAGATAACATCGTTCTCTTCGAGCAAACAGTTTCCTCTTTATCGTTCTACGATTTAATTCTGTGAGCTCCGAGATTCGATCTGCATGATTTCATGGAGCATGGGATAAAGGAAAACCGTCTCCGTCTGTTTTAAACGTTAATACAAATTTTAAGCGAGCTCCGGGCAATTCAGGTTTCATATATCATTGTTTCTTATCGCGCATTATAAATGTAGCAACGAAACATTGGCATGCAATTAGGATCAGTTTGTATGTATGTATCAGCGCACAACTATGCTCGTAAAAACAGAGATATATCAGTGTGACGTCAACGGAGACGTTCCAAAATTAAAAAAAAAAAAGCAAAAAGAAGAATGAAGTAGAAAAGATAAATGGTAGTCTCGTGTCACTTAAATGGCACTTTACAGGGCAATGTCCGTACATTTTTTTTCTTGCACGATCTCTTTCGCTTTTCTCGTATTTCCAACATTTTTTAGAAAAATTTCAAAAAACAGGGTATGTTATTCTATCATCAATAGTAAATTCATTTTTACTTTTCAAACCTAGACTATTTTTCTGTTAAAGTTTGAGTAATAATTCAAATATATCTGTCGTGTCTTATGCTTTAATTTCACTCATCTTTTTGTACTCTTCTGTTCTTTAACTAGGTTATAAATTATCTTTGTCCTTGGAGATTCAAAAATAGGATAATAGTAAGACGCGAATTAATGTTTCCAGCGTTAAAATGATACTCTCAGATAATTCTTACTTGTGCTTTGTTTTAAATATTGTCTAAAAGTCGAATTTCAAGGAAAAGAAAATTTAGAATTCTATTATATCAAACTTCTAAGAAACTGGAAGAGTGATTCAAAATGATTACAATCTGAAAAGTGATCTAAAACTTTCGGTCCATACTGTGAATTTTTAATGTTAAATTTCATTGATGATGATTTAAAATTCTTAAAATATTTTAACCTTCCTAAAGTTTCTCAAATTTTAATCGTGATGCTTTATTTATTTAATATCGATCTTTCATTTCACTTCTCCAAACTAAGCTACATATTTTAAGCGAAATTAAATTTTTTGACATTTTTAATTTAATATAGTTTTATTCAATCAGAATACTTGTCGTGATAAATAAAGAAGGGTGAATATTTTTGTTTTTGAAATGTCTGAAAATTCTGCTTCGGAATATTATTAATCTAAAAAAATTATGATCAATAAGTCGTCAAGCATTTTAAAAGATATTGTTTTTTTAGAAAAAATAAGAATTAGAATCTACCTACTACTACTTTCCAAGAAAATCACATTTGAATTAAATTATACTCTCGACGGAAAACGAATTTACACGAAAACTTGCATTTCATTGTATAAATAAAAATATGATTGAACAATGTTCGTCGATGCATACATTTGCATAGGTACATTTGCATAGCTAAAGATTTAAGCAAATAGCTTTTCACATCATGTTCTAATAGAGCTACGTATATTGAATTGTGCAAAAAATTCATATCCGAGTTAAAATTTCAATAAAATTCAATATTTGATAGAAAAATGAGATTTTCAAGTTACCTAAAAGGTAATGAAACATTGTGGGAAACGTGGTCTATGATTTATTGAATAAAAAAGTAATTATATCAAAATATAACTTCCTTTCACTTAAAAATTAGCACGAGATTTCTGGACAAGGTAATATGCAATGTATTCGGAAAGGCCGAGTCCAAACTTGTATCACGTGTTAACCCTTTGAACTCAAGAGATGACTGTTAGTCGTCTAATGATATTTACTTCAAAAATATTCAAATTCGAAATATTTACTAAGATTTGCCTATATTAAACGTCATTTAGTTTAGTTAAGTGATATACTAAAATTTACATATGTGACTATTCAACGGTCTGAATCTGATTAATAAACAAACTAATTAAAGTCTGAAAATTTGCGAAACTGTCATTTGGTAATTAACAGTAGCCTTTCGAGCGCAAAAGGTTAATGAATTAAAATAAAATTATAAACCTATGTTCAGAAATTTTTTTATTGAGAAATTATACGCATTCAAATATTTACAGGCAAAATTATTCTTATAACTCGTTGTTCATAATGGCAACTATGTAAACATACATAATTCATTCTCAGCGACAGTAAACATGGCCTCACACGATGAGGCCAACCGCAATTCCTACAGTTTATCTTCACTTAGAATTCGAAACGGTCTGATCCCATCACTATCTGCGAGGCCAACCTCCTGACCAGCCTCGTCGTGTAGAGCCTACTTTACTGTTTACATGTTCTCGAGGTTGAATCGGTCTCAGTGGACCAATCAGTTGGAGTCCTATAGTCTGCCCAACGGTACGAGATAGTAGATAAGGCAACCGCACGTGATCGACGTGCGAGTAGGACAATGCCGGCATACAATTTTAGGTAGCCTAAAATATAAGAAAATGAGAAATAACATTTTTGATGTAACTAAGAGCTCTTAACTTAACACTAAAACTACCGACGATTGAAATGTACTTATCTGCAACAACAAAATAAATTTGAGAATTATACGAGGAAGTTGTGAAATATATTCATACATTTTATAGAAAATTATAGGAAATTTTCGAAAATGTTTCATGGTAAATATTGGAGATTATGGATTTAAAGGAATAAAATAACGATAACTTTTCACTTAAGAATTTACTAAACTTTATTTCTAAGGGAAGGTATATCGATTTCTGAACCTGATCTCTACACAGCGAGAGGCAAGACTCGAATGAATAGAAGAGGCTAAAGGACACAGTTCGTTAGGGTCCTCTAATTCTTACGCACAGCGTGGTAAGGAAAACCATTTGACCCGTTCCTGGAACCTCCTCAGTCGATAGCTCGACATTACATAAATATTTCTTCGAGGCGATTGATTTTTGTTTATTCGTTAAGATACGAATTTCCAACAATTTGTAACAAAATAACTAATGTCGGATCACAAAAACTGAAGGATAATGCCACGATGCACGGTAAGTGATAGGAGTCTCTATATTATTATTGTACCATATACGCAGCCTCTGCATCAACCGGCACAGAGTATAACAAAAACTTAAATACATAAAAAATATTTTCAATTGTCTTGCAACGAAACTGAACCATTTGCAACGTTTTATAAATCTAATTTGAGATACAGTTCTCTCGCGATGCAAATATTTAGTTAAGCGTCATCGTATACGCAACGATGTATCATCGTTGACACTTTTTGCAAGTGTTGCAAACAACGATATATCGTAGTTCAGCACTAAAAGGGTTAAACTTTTCGATCTTCGGTAGCTCAACCTTACATAAATATTTCTTCAAGGCGATTGATTTTTGTTTATTCGTTAGGATACGAATTTGCAATAGTAAATTTACTGAGCCTCTATGAAAACATACGAATTAGTCATCTTGAACACTCTGATAGTTTCAGTGTTAAAACCAAAGGGATCCAGATGTACGTTCATTGTCAGATAGTATGGCAAGGGTTAAAATTCCGCCTAGGTTTGTTTGTGAGAACCATCAATAAGGGACCATTAACTCTTAGCGAACGAATGCCGCCATATTCGCGACATTATAAATACATAAATGCATTGTAAATCTATAAAAAATAAATTTATAAATGTATACAGATCTATACATTACATACATACATCTATTCGTTTATTTCAACTCTCAATTATTTTTCTGCAATTTTCATTTCAGTATCCTTTTGTATGGGCATACTGTTCATATACTTATTATTGCTGAAAATTTCCATAAAATCCAATAAAGCGATATTAATTATACACTTTTTCTCGCTTTGGAAACAAAGCAATTAATTTCTCAAAAATCCGTCGATCTAATGGTCATTGTTCTAGAAAAATGCGTTCGTCTTTAACCCTTTGACTGCTAAAGGCGTATATATACGTCCTCACAAGTCCATCAATATATACGAAAGGCGTATATATACGTCCTCACAAGTCCATCAATATATACGAAAGGCGTATATATACGTTCTCTGTATTTTTCTACTTTAACAGCTTATTACTGTTTTACCAATTGATTCAACATGGAATTTATTGTCCTATGTAACATAGCAACTAAATATGCCATTATTCTTTGCCATTATCATTTTTTAAACCCTGAGAATGGTATCAAATTTCCGTGTACTGTTTTGGTCACTAGTCAGTGGACAACCGATCGCAGCGCCTGACATGCGAAAAACGTGCCGTCCATATTGATGGATTCGTCCGAGAGCGCGCCGCAGTCAAAGGGTTAATAGTTAAGTGTTCATCCTGAGAAGGGACCGCAGCATCGATTACGTACATGTATTTATTCTTCCTGTCTCAGCTCATTGGACGAATCTGATACCCCTTGATTTTTATTCCTGAAGCCACCCAAAGCAATAATTGGTTTATGAGAATCGGATGGAAACAGAAGAACACATTTGAACGCATTCAATATCCATTTACCGTTATTCGTGGCTTCGAGAATTGCGAAAAACGTTGAACGGTAACGCGCACAATAGGACCAAAACTTAGATACAATTAAGTAATTAAATTTATCTGAATATCATAATAAGTGAAGTGTTTGTTTTGTGTTGAAAAATAAATAAAACAATAATATTTTTTTTTAAACAAAAGTATCTACTCTACGAATGTAGAAGACCTTTCCATTTACATCCTAGAAGCACTTCGAAAGTACCCAAAAGTATCTAAAACAGACCAAATTAGATCACAGAATCTAAAAAACAACTTAACCTGAACTATTACATGTTTCATGTTCTATGCAGTCCAAAATCCAATATAATATTTTATTTGCAATTTTCTTCACATCAGTTCACATTTTAGAATTTAATCTTTTAACACGTTCTCTACCAAGTTGCTTTTTTATTAAATGTCGTTCTGTTCATTTGTGAGCAAATAAAGTATTTTTTGATATCGGTACCTATCAAAATAATACAAAATATTGCTGAACATCTTTAACCCTTTCGCTACGGCGGGCCCCGCCGCGGAGTATCTTGTGTGAAACGGAGCGCCGTGCCGAAAATGCGAACATTAAACGCAAATAGTCTTCAGCATTCAAGACCAAGACTTTTGTCTCAGGAACGACTTTCTAACTTTTAGAAGCAAAATGATTCATGTTCATAATTTTTCTATGAACAGATTTTTAATTCAATAATACGATTAATATTTTTATATTATACAACAAAATAGTAACTATAATTATAACATAATGTTGACCAATAACCTTTTAATAATCATATTTTGTATGAAACTCCTCAAAACACAGATAAAACTTGACTTTTGGCTCCATTTTTATGGTAGATGATAGGGTGACTATAGTCACCCGTCGTGTATAGGTGGCATCTTGTGACCGGTGACTATAGTTACCCCCGTAGTAGCGAAAGGGTTAAAAAGTAATTATTCTCTTATTAGAATCTTTTGCATTTTTTGCACTAGATTAAAAACATACACGCGTAACTTCAACTGTTTTTCTGTGATAAACCTTTATTAATTATATTCCTGCGATACAGTTTTGGACACGAAACTTACGCTCCTGTAATTGATGATGGTTTGCCCGAATCTCTGCCGTATTAACCCTTTAACATACAAATAAAGCGGAAAATTCCAAGGGTTAAACAGGGTTGAACAGCATCTAATAACTACTTTTGAAATAAAGAAACAAAGAAACAAAATCAACACATCGTGCTATAGTTCGAAATAACAGAATATAACCTCATATAACATAACTGTTGAGGGGTTATGTGAAAAAGAACTTAAATAACGAAAAATGAACTATATATTTATTAATGAAGTGTATCGGTGGTCTATATGACTGGTGCACAATACAAATAGCGATGGACTAACTAAAAGCGGCGACAGCGCAAACACTTTATACCTGGCTACCCCCTAAACCATTTCAGTATGGATAGTTTTCAGGTAGAAATAAGTTTCCTATACCTCAACAATAACATAATGTAATATCGCGAGATATAAAACAAAATAAGCTGTTTCATCTTATCTCTTTATTTCTTAATGAGGAAAATTCATTTGGCGTAGAAATGAGTTGTACCGAAAACAGTAGAGCAGAAGGTGGGAATATGGACCAGGTACTTTTCTCCCATAATAAAAACACATCAACTAATGAATTCTTATACCACCAGATAGTACTAGTGCAATTAGCATGTTTAGTACAGCTAATAAATGGAAATACTGTTTTTCGTCTGTTGAAAAAGTTTTTAAGGGAAGTTACATTTGCTTTTTTCTTTATATTATTTAAAAAATGTAAAATATGTGTCGTAGAGATATAATTAATCATAAGATTAAGCTTTAAATTCATTTACTTAATTGTACGGAAATACCTCTTTTATGCCAAAATATTTATGTTAATTCTATAAAAGGCTGGAGGTGGTAATATGCACAATGGCGGTCCAACCTCTCTTGTTCTACGAAGATTCATTATTTCCTTTTTGTTTGGAGGTGTTCCACTATGCCGTGAAAGCATTTAAGCATACAAAAATAGCGGCCTAAAACAAAAATGGTTCCCAGAAAATATGACTAATGCCATAAACGCAGTTCATTTAAAAAAGAAGACTGTTAATGACTTCCATTAGATTTTACATTACCATTCCTTATTTTCTCTTGTCTTTCTGTTATTATCATTAAAATACAAAATCTGTAAGAAAAACTAACCATTTAGTACGAGCTTTTCACCTTTTTCGCTTCGCCCCTTTGTCCCAATTTCTAAAACCGCATTTTTAACAAACTTCCGTAAAAATGCCTTTAAAACAGTTGAAGTTACAGGCAAAAGAATTATTGACATATTATCTTTGATCTATAAACTATCATCTCCGTCTCTAATTCATGTACGATTTGCGTTTAAAAATTTTTAATGATTCTTTTTTAAAACAGAAAAGATGGTGTTCCCACCTTCCCTCCTACACGCGACAGGGAACGTGTTAACACTTTACCGACGGGAAGCCTATTAATCGGCTTTTTATATGCTTCAGTTTGTAAGTTTTGTAATGTTCCCTTACACGAAGGTGATTATTTTAAGCAAAATCGTATATATATACTGTAAAGAGATGTTAAACTATTAATTATTCAAAGGAAATCATTGTGTTCGATTCATTAATGATATATCCTCTGCGAAGTTAGTAAACTGGTCAGGAATAAATTGATTCACGAGCGGTCTGTAAAGTGTTAATATCTTGTTTATAAAAAGAAGTTCGAAAAATTTGTTTAATAATTTCGTATACCTTTAATGTTAATAAGAATGTAAATAATCTGAGAAAATATCGTAAACGAAGTGGTACGTTAACGCAATGCTGATCGCTACCGATTGTTAGTTAACACGTTGCCGCAAATAACGTCTATAGTCATCCGATCTTTGGCGATACGTAGGCAAATGACGGCTATAGCCGTCGCGCAAACTTTAATCAATAAAAAAGAGAATAGCGTTAATACGAAATGTACTAACACATACACTTGTTAATTATTGAGTAACACATCTAGAAAAGAAGTTACAGCATGCCAGATAGCATATTAATTGTTTATTTATACGGTTTCTCATGACCTACCGTTTCGGAACATTTGGGTATCTAGAGACAAATGACGGCTATAACAGTCGTTCACGGCGAATCCTATCATATATAATGCTTTCTTGTATGCATGTAATTTGTTTCCTGAATTAATTTTTATTTCATTTTTATTATTTTATAAGCAAAATAAATTACAAATGATAATTTTGTTTCAAACTGATTTTCTTGTGTTAAGTTTACACCTATTAACACTATTCCTACCGACACTTCACGTATACCTATTCCTATCGCGACTATTCCCACGTAAGACCGACTACAAATTTTTCTCAGAAACTAAACAATGAAAAAAGAAGTGAACATTGAAAAATGTATTATAGGAAAAGTCTAAAATTTAAAGCCGGTTCGATTACGTTGTATATGTGAAATTCTAATCGAAATTTTAAAAACGGTCATTTGACCGGTCGTAGTAGGAATAGTAACTCACTTTTATTCATAGGAATCATTTTGAATTAGTAAAGCAAATGCCGTACAGTCATCACGACGGTCATAGCCGTAATTTGTTTCGGAAAGAAAAAAAATGATATGATGAGCAGGTGACGGTTATAGCCGCCGAAAGTTTTTTGGGAAAAACTGTGGCCAAATGTGATAATTTTCACTTCCAAACATACAACTTATACTCAATTTCATCTGGCAGTCATAAACAATTGAAAAAAAAATGTGTTTCTGAGGGCGATCGTCAATTTAAAAATGTGCGGCAACGTGTTAAACTTATACATATCCTACACAGTTAGTCTCTAAGATTCTAGGAAAAATACTTAGAAAAGCACTTACAATCCATTATCTTTTATGCATCACATCTCCCGTTATTAAATGACTGAATACTTTATGAACAGAACTTACATGAACGACAATAAGGACATGACAGCCACACTTATTACCCAAAACCGAACAAACGGACGACAATTCGAACCAGAATCCGCCAAAAATCCGCGAAACGAAGAAGAACTCTGTTCCTGTTTGAGTTGAAAGCCGTCGAGTGTCGGCGACAAGCGCAGTTCCCCGATCTGTACGTCGTCGTCATAATTTGGCGTCGATCCAACTGCGTCTCGTGACACGAAGAAACAGAACGGATGTTGCAAATTTCTCCGCGGCAAAAATCGCGAACTGGCTTTCGTGGTGCTGCAACACCTCAGCGTGTCGAGTGTTTTTTGTTCAGGAATACGAGCTTCTGGCAGGTGCGAACTCTTCTGGAGCGATCACCGAGCAAACTGGTCAGAAACCGAACGGAAACTAGTTGACTGACTGGTAAGTCGAGAATATTTGAGGTTAACACTTCACCGACCGGGAGCCTAGTAACATTTAGCTAACCGTGCGATGCCACACTTATTATCCATCGCGTATTAAGAATTGATTAAAAATTGTACTTTGGAAAAGCAGAAAATGCATTTGACGAACTGTGAACAACACTAGGTTAAGACTAATTAGTAATAAAAGTTAATCGTTTCGGAACGCCCTTGTTGCGGGAAAAATGGGAGATCTCCCCTAATCGGACACTGTCCATCGCGTATTAACACTTTATCGACCGGAAGCCTATTAATCGGTTTTTACATGCTTACAATTAGTCTGTAAATTTTGTAATGTTTCCTTACACGAAGGTGACTGTTTCAAGCGATATCGTATGTATACTGTAAAGACATATTAAATTATCAATTACTCGAAGAAAATCACTGTGATCGATTTATTAGCGATGCATCCACGTCAAAATGAGCCGATCAAGAGTGCGTGTGCAATAAATTACGCGGTCAATAAAGTGTTAAAAATTTATTAAAAATTGTACTTTTGAAATGCAGAAAATGCATTTGACGAATTGTGAACAACACTATTTCAAGAGTAACCAATAACAAAAGTAAATAGAATCAATCGCAGCGCTCTTGTTGCGAAAAAAGTGGGAAATCTCCCCTAACCAAACACTGTCCATCGCGTATTAAGAATTGATTAAAAATTGTACTTTGGAAAAGCAGGAAATACATTTGACGAACTGGGAACAACACTAGTTCACGAGTAACCAATAACAAAAGTAAATAGAATCAATGGCAACGTCCTTGTTGCGGTAAAAATGGGAGATCTGCCCATTCGGTTGGCTAAGCGTTAAGTTTTCTACTTATAAGGAGGGAATGTTTCGCACGTTCAGTGTGAACGATATCACGTGCCGTCGTGAAGGCTAATTCTTTGTAAAAGTATTGACTGTTTCGTGCCGGTAGGTCAAGTATCAAACTGGAAAACAAAACACTCAAATCCTAAACGGCCATCTTTCAGGGCCGTACGGTACCAACTGTTTTGGACCACGTTCTACTAGGTTGCCCAATAAGTTTATACGAGATTTTACAAATTTTATTTTCCAAGATAACATTCAGTCTATCCTATTTACTTCTAAATTGTCATATACATATTAATAAGGAAATAAAGTTAATTCAAAGAAATTAATAGGCCAGAATCATGGTTATAATCTTGTAAAATGACATATGGTGGGAGTACTCACTTATAAAATTTATTTTTTTTTAACTTATTTAAAATTATTTTTAAAACGTTTATTAAAAATTTCAACATTTTTAAACAAACATTTTTAACGAGATACATGATTAAATGTCAGTAATAAAGATATTGTTCTATTAATCCAATTTTATTCATATTGAAATCTCTGTAAATAATAATTTTAAAAAATATTTAAATATTCTGTTCGGTTCTTCCATGAAAATAAACAATATTCTTACGATACATTCTTTCGTATTTTTGATAACTATATTTAGATTTACTTTCGCTAAAGCATTATGTATTATTAAATATTGCTATTCATAGTGTTCAACAGTAACATAACATTTCTCAAAAAAAAAAAATTATCATTTTTAAGTGTTTAAATGCAACGGTGTAAATTCAAATAATTTTGTATATTAACATTAGAACTATCTACGACTAAAATGTACTAATTTATACCAAAATAATTCAAATTCAAAGTTATACATAGAAATACTTATCTAGTACACGAAAAAAAAATTTCTATTTACACCTTTTACAATAAATTATAGAAAAAATATGTACCATAATAAATTAACAAAATCTCTTCAAAAATTTACGAATAGAATTTATTTTAATAATTTCAGTACTCAATTTCTTATCACTTGATGCTGCTTTTATGTGATTATATTATACATATTTATGTAGGTCAATCAATGAGTAAGTTACCCCCGCACTAACATCTATTTTAAAACAGATATGTAGCTGCCAACTAGTTGATTATGTAAGTGCAGCATTGTTGTTAATACATAGTAAGTGTTTACTTCATTGAATTACTCGATCGGATAGCTATAACTAGAAATGGGCGAGTACTCGGTAATATGGTTTGCGATAAACTCTACTAAAGATATACGAATTCTCATGCAGCCCGAGTCGGAGTCGTTACATTATCTTATGAATTAATAGTCAATTAATAACTCATATTTATTAATACAATTAACGTTAGGGTTAAAGCAAATCTTTTATTATATGTACAAATTAAGGTCGGTTATCTATTCCAACATGAAACGTGTTTTAAACAAATAAACGTCAGGCATAAAAATAATATTCCTTTCATTGAGCGATCATCGTTTGAGAATGTTCTCGCATTTATTTTTGAAAAAACCATTCTACGTACAGATATTATTAAATAAACAATAAGAGAATAAAAATTAGTGGACAATATGGAATATTAATCAAACAGTTGATAGTTACAGATTATAAAGTACATATACAGATACTCATGAAGCTTCTATTGCAGAAATTTTATAGAATAAAAATATGTGCGTTGCACTTATCACGCGTTATTTCCAATTATTTCTTTATCTGTCGTTATATTATTTCTATTTTACCTCATTATTGTAAAAGCTTAATTTGAATACCACTAAATGGCACTTTGTCTAAATTCTCGAATAGTTTCACGGTCCTCTTTTTGTATATGTTTACAACGAACGTTCCCTAATTTTTACAAATATTATTCAATTCGCTACAAATTTTACATACATAATTTTGACACTTTTAATAATACTACCTTGAAGGAATAAATGCAACGTATATTTTTATTCTACGAAATTTTATCAGCCAACTTTCGAATACTTTTGTGAGCCACTGTACTTATATTGGTCATACGTTTGTTGGCTACCAAGATTTTGTCTGAACTAAAATTATATTACACAAACTTTAACTCGTTTAAAGATGTTCCGCTATCTTCAGTCACATGTCACTTCAACTAAATATTTTCAAGAATGTCATCCTTCGTATGCTTGAAACACCTCGCGTCCAAACTAATTCACAACTTCAGGGAATTAATTTCAACACGGATATTACACTCCGAGACAAAAAGATATACTTTAACGAAATTTTTACTTATTCAACATGGCAATTAAAATTTTGTCTATACATATGTACGGTAGCGGACATAAGTTTAAGATGAGAAGGCAATATAAAGCATAGTACTATGATTCGTAAATATTGTTTATGCATACATTTTTATCGTCACTGGGGTGGAATCTTATTTATTAATTAACAAAGAATACAAGTTTCGTTTGTTGTGCTATTTTCTATAAATTAGTCATTCTGTTTTCGTTAACTATTCGGTCTTAAATTGTATATGCAGATTTTTTAAAATATTTTTCTGAACGTACTTAAATAAAATCAAATTTAATTTCGCCAACCTATATAGTTTTATAGGTACAGTAGCT
Organism: Tetrapedia diversipes; assembly: GCA_033822845.1. NCBI lineage: Eukaryota > Metazoa > Arthropoda > Insecta > Hymenoptera > Apidae > Tetrapedia > Tetrapedia diversipes. The sequence continues at coordinate 48,545 of JAOPTO010001489.1, read as the reverse complement.
CCAAAAAGTATTCGTACACTATGTCACAAATAAATTCGTTTAACCCTAAAATTCTGAATCTGATAGAAGTATTTGATAAAACTTTGTGGGTATGTAGATCGTAATAGTATACGTATGAATTAATCTCTTCTTTTCATCTAAATACTATTTTAAAGGGGTGAAACCAGCGTTGAAGTTTCTGAGTTTTCTCTAATTTTTTAAAGATAACTTTGTAATGGTACTTGATGAAGCAAAACCTTTCAAATAGAAAATCTTTAATTTTTAATACTCTATCGCCCTGTCATAAAAAAAGAATACAGAAAAGCTTGTATTCAAAGCGTGAAAAATCGCTGAAATTTTAAGATTCGTTATCAGCTCCCTTAAAAGATATTTTGCCGCCAAAAAAATTGCTCCACGCAGTACAAACCATGCTCTGTACACACATAAAGTTTCATTGAAATCAGAATTTCAGAAGTAGATAAATTTGCTTATAATACAGAGTACGAATACTTTTTGGAGCCACTGTACCTCGCTAGGTACGGTCAGAATTGCCCTTCCACGTGTTACATAGAAGTAATAATAAAGTATCAAAGTATTATTTCACAAATACAAGTTCATTTCATTTGGCAATATAAAACCCCATTCCCAATAAATAACTAAAAAATTTTTAATTAAATTTCATCGTGCGCATTGAACAGTTGTAAAGAACACTCGCGTTTGAGCTGCAAAGCGTATCACGAGTCTCGCCCAACGCCATAGCGCAAGGGGTTAATCAAAGAGACGTCTCATTGAAAAGGTTGAAACAGTTATCTGTAAATGCTTCTTGTAGTCGCTGTATTTACCAGGAATCGCGATACGGAATAACCTTAGAGTAATCCTTTCGGAAGGATCACCAGCTTATCCAGGCTCAGAGGGACTGCCGTCTGTCGTTTCAAATCCCTTGTTTTAAGGAAGTATTCGGGTACAAGGAAAAGGGTGTCGTAGAATCTAATGAACTCTATAAGTGCTGTGCCGAGTTTAAAGACTTTAGCAGAATTGCCCCCGTAGGTCTGAAGTTTCCGTTTGGATGCTCGTTCACAGGAAGGTAAACAGAAAATTCGGAAGACCTTGTTCCAGCTTCTTGTTTCTCGTTCCTCCTCGTTCGGGATCGAAGCGAGAGAAGGACACCACAGTGTGTAAACAGATTTCAATGTACGTACAGTGCATAGATCCTTTCTTGGCGAGACAAAATGATTGGCTGTCACGTTTCAGAGACGGCTTGGTAATTACAGGTAACCCTCCTATAACACGGTAGATAGGTTCCTAGAAAATGTCGTGTTGTGTGAATCCGTGTTGTATGAGGCCCAGAGCCAGTACAAAGAGGGGGGTTACTTTCCGAAAATTTATTAAAAATATAAATGTTTTTACAACACAAAACAAAATAGAAACAAAAACATTTTAGTTTAATGGAACTTTAATTTAATAAGTTTCTTCGTCGTCACTGCTCAGTATAATCAACCGAAAATGTTTTTTCGATGGAACAATATCGCCTTCACTTTCAGAACTTCTTTTTCATTTAAAGTTTTTGCATCTTCTTCCCTTTTCAAAAAAATCTCTAATTTCACTTTACTTGCTGGTTCTTACCAGGTCATTGTAAATTTCTCAGTATAGAGCTAAACAATTTTGCAGCTCCCTTTTGAATTTTCGGCTTCTTTCAGCGGAAGGGTCTGCATACAAGAAAAATGACTCGAGATTTTCAACTAATCTTAGGTCTTCTTCTAATTTTTTTAAAGTTAAATTATTAACTCAAACAGTTAAGTAGAAGTAGGCATTATTAGAACAAGCGATTGAAGTTATTCCACATCTGCTTTGAAATAATAAATTATTTTTGTCAACTGATCAATTGATTATGATCACACCGTAGACGTCTTAAAATTACTATTTGTACCTAAGCATTGTTTATTATTTCACAATTCCTTTCGTCGCACTAACCCTTTGCGGTCGGTGCCGCCGCTGTGGCGGCATTTCAAAACTGTCGTAGAAATCGGTGTCGCCGCTTTGGCGGCATGATCACATCTCGAAAGAGTAATCCAGAAAAACTTAGATTAACAGAATGCTAGCCATTTCAGACGTCTCACGCATTATTTTACCATCGACAAATAAATGATAAGTAAATAGAAATCAATTTATAAATAAATAAAAATATAATAAATTATAAATTGAATTTCAAAGATTAGTAAGAAATAAACATTCCAATTATTCAGGATTTCAAGGTAGATTCGTTGGCGATATTAACGGTTTGAGGCTTTGATTTTATATGAAAACCATTGCCGCTCAACCATGGTAATCGGGCGTTTATCTGAAGTCCGAAAAGGACATCGGTGCGCTATCTTTCCCAAACAAGTCTTGCCGTACAGCGGAAGACGAGACAATGCCAAAAAGCTAACTCTTTCTGTTTTTATGCAGTTTAAGCCCTATTAAACATTACAAATCAGCATCAACATAGTGTGTGATTTTAAATGTAGATATATCCACCTTAAATCGCTTAGGAAACAATGACTCCGAAAAGCTAAATTCGCCCAGACTTGCTGGTAGTCCCAGCCGAAAAATCTGCCGACTGCAAAGGGCTAAAATATATGTGCCCATAATTATGAAAGTGGTCTAAGTCAGATATTTCTTGTTTCGAGATATTCAATGAATTGCATTTGCATAAATTAAAAAATATTTTTACATTATGCGACCTTTTTGTTTAGAATTTTACTAGTCTTGATTAATGGAAATTTATTATGAATATGAAATTTTGTATGAATTTTATACGAAAATGTTGTTTTTAAAGTTTGAATTGACTTAGACCATTTTCAAAATTAACTGAATGTCCTATAAATGACTTAAAGCAATAAAGAACTATGAGTTTTATTTGAAACAATGAACTTAATGAAATAATTCATGAACATTTATCAATGGTTCTAAAAAGGTGATGTATTTTTATCATTTCGAGTTTTAAAGATTCTTAAAATGTTCCTGAAAAACTGGAGGAACGTATGGTAGTAAACACATAATATCTTTAAGTTTTTCTTCCGATACTGGTCTAGTGGTGGTGTATAAAGGAAGCAGTTTAATATTTCCGTATATTTTGGGTCTTCCTCTTTTAGGGGAAAGATCCAAAACGTGGAATTCAGGAGCGTCTAAAGTAGTTTTATATAACATTTTATATGCTTCATTTTTCTCATCCATTGTATTTGCAGCCAAGAGACAGATTCGCCCGCGGTATTTTTTCCTCTTCTTGTTATAGACTCTTCTACTGATTTCATTGAAATAAAATCCGTCTGTGACATTCGTTTTATGGAAAATGTATTTCTTCTTCTACACTTTTCTATCAGTTCATAATAATGCTCAGGGTTGTACAAGTAATTTGCTTTTTTTATTTTCATTTCTATCAACCCAAAATCACGGTCATTTGGTAGAAAGGAATGACCTGATACCAAAAATTTGTGGTCTATTGTTTCAATATTATTATTTGATGACTGAGCAAGTTTCATCCATGTCAATGCTACTTTAATGTTTATATATAAACAATTATATTATTATATAATTTCTTTAAATTTTTGACTTAGACCACTTTCATAATTAACACTGAATGAATTCCATATAATGTTGAAATTACAACCACCATATAATGGTTCATTTTTGACGATATCGTAAAAATTACATTGAATAAATTTAGTTTAAAATAATGTGGTGTAAAATAACTGATAAACTCATTTTTTGAAAATTTTGACTTAGACCACTTTCATAATTATGGGCACATATATGTCATGAAAAGTATACATTTCGCGCCAGTTCGGGTACACGGCTGAACAGTTGAATGGCACAGCGCGCGACCGACATTCTTGTTTACTATAGCTCGCGCAATTGGCAGATATCGTGTAGGTCAAGGGGTTAAAGGCAATATAATATTCATTGATTAGTACAAGACACAAAATTTGTTTATTGTACTATTTCTCGTATATGAATTACTTCATTTTTGTTAACCCTTTGGTCTTAAACTTTTGTCCGCTACTGTAGCAGGTAAGAAACCAGACGGAAGTTTTCCTAGTGACCAGCGGACAGAACAAACGGACTGTTCCCCTTGCCGCTGTGCCGTTCAGGTTGCGGGATCCTCGCCAACAATTCGCTTCTGAACTGTACGTGCATTTCGTTTCGTTTCAACGATAACAAAGCTGAGATAACAAGATGACAGTTTTGACAAATATAGCCCGGCAGATTATTTTTGCTTGTCGAGGTTTCTATTTTCGGAGCTACAATTTGATTATGCGCACGCCGACCAAATTCGCGAGACCGTGAAGCCTGTGTATAAAAAAAAAGCAATGGAACGTGAAAAAAAAAAGAACGGAGCTCATGCAATATGCATACAATCTCCTCTGGCAAAGGCCGGAGCCGGCTGGTATGCTTTATCGGTAATCGCCGTCAGCCAATTACAAACACTGTTATCGCTAGCGGGCGTCATGCAAAAATTTTTCTACGGAACACCGAAAATCCATAGATCTCGAAGTCCTTTTCAGGTCGGGAGTGTTGATATTGAATTTGAATAATTTTTGAATATGTTAATTTTACAATTGCACTCGCGTTGTGTTGAAAAGGACTACTAATTTGGACAGAAAACAAGTCTTTAACGCGAAATCGAAAGAAAGACGCACGCTTATCGAGAATATGTTATTATGTTTATAATATGATAAAATTCTTATGTTTTTTTTTAATTTCATACGTAAATGCATGAGCAGAATTGAAAAGTAATTAAAATAAAAAAATTTGCTTGGGAAGCTGCCAGTCTTTGAACTGCTGTATCTTCGTAAAGGGACATCGCACGACAATTAATTTAGGCTTATTTGAAACCTGAAATTTTTATTTTTATACGAGTGAAAAACATTTTTTGGATATCTTCTCGTATAAAATAGTGAGACAAAAAACAGTAGGGAATTTTTTCTTAAAGATTTTGATAAATCCAGTCGTCTCTGCGAATTTTAATATTTTGTTTTCCCCGATACACTCATTTTGCAATAATTTTATAGAGGAAAGTTTATGGAAATCGGCATTCTCATGACTTATGGTACACCATGAGAGGCTCCACAATTGGACTTGTACCTCGTTTCTATTATGTACGTATTCTGTGTACATCCAATGCATGCTTAATGAGCATTTAATGAAGTAGTACGTTTAGAAACGAGAATTACCCCAAGCATTCGATGCATTATTATTTCTTGATATCTTTCTTGCATATTGATACGTGTTTGGCAGCAAACGGTAATGAGAAATCATACATCAATCTTTAAAGAGTCATTTTGAAAAAGATATTTTCCTCCCAAATGGCAAAAAGAATTCTTAGAATCGTTTGAGCTTATCAATCATTGTACTGGTGATCATGAGAGTGGTATAAGTTCAAATATTCATAAAAAATTATTTTATCGATTAAATTCCATGGAAATAAGCCAAATCACAAAAACTGAAGATATAAATTTTGGAAATGATTGTTGATTTACAATTAGATCACTTTCATAATCGCTGGCTTATTTATGAAAATGACTACTTTCAGTGTCTGATACTACTGCGTCTGTTCGCGCACATTCATGTAAGTAGAGTCTTCGACTCTTAAAGTCTTGAAGTGAGGGCCTCGCCGCGGAGTGTCTTGTGTGGAACGGAGCGCCGTGCCGAAAGTGCGAACATTAACACTATTCCTACCACAATCGGTCAAGTGACCGTTTTTAAAATTTCGATTAGAATTTCATAGATACTCCATAATTGAATCGCCTTTAAACTTTAAACTTTTTCTCAAATATCGGTATAATACAGTTTTCAATATTCACTTCTCTTTTCATTGTTTATTTTTTAAGAAAAATTTGTAGGCTATCTTACGTTGGAATATCGCGGTAGGAATAGGTATACGTGAAGTGTCGGTAGGAATAGTGTTAAACGCAGATAGTCTTCAGCATTCAAGACCAAGACTTTTGTCTCAGAAACGACTTTTTAACTTTTAGAAGCAAAATGATTCATGTTCATAATTTTTAAATTACACAACAAAATAGTAACTATAATTATAACATAATGTTGACCAATAACCTTTTAAGAATCATATTTTGTATGAAACTCCTCAAAACACGGATAAAACTTGACTTTTGGCTCCATTTTTATGGTAGATGATAGGGTGACTATGGTCACCCGTCGTGTACAGGTGGCATCTTGTGGCCGGTGACTATAGTCAGCGAAAGGGTTAAAGTTCATATATAAATTCAAACATAAATTTCGTTCTTTGAAATTCGGTTGCAATTCTTTCATAGATTTCTCTCGTTTTTGGTCTGCACCGTCCTCAACATCTAAAGTTGCGATTAAAGTTAATGTTATAGTTACTAATAACCTTTTAAATATGGTAATTAAATATGGTAATATATGTAAGTATTTTAATTAATTGTTTTAATTGATTTTAATATATATAGGTATTTTAAATCCTCACTAATACCCTAAAGCTACAATTATTATAGAATAGATACACCTTTTACTTTTACAACATGGAAAACATGGAAATGAATGTTGTTACAACGTAACACTTCTTGATAATTGCTTGGCAACTTTCTGTTCCTGAGTAGTGTCAGTTATCGATCAAAAATATCGAGTCTTTAACTTCCAATTAATTTTCTTGTACAAACCATATTTACAGCATGGTTACTGATAATACTGTTTCAAAAAGATTGAAAAAAGGAACTCAAGAAACAGTCAATTTAAATACATATGTACATCGAAGAATATTCCTAATCATCGTAATACAAAAGAATACATTTCAGCTATGCTTGAATCAAACTTGAACTCCGTAACGAACAGAAATGTAGCAGCATTCGACTACATTCGAAATCCGCAGCGAAACAGCCGAGTTGAAGCGAGCTGTTGCGGTCCACTGAATAGGACACGATCCAAACTTACGAACGAAAGTGTAAAACGTTGAGAGTTACAACGTTAACACGTTGAATGCCACGCCAGTTTTACAGGGTTTGCCCGTGGCGCCACGATGAATTTTCTATTATACGATACATGCATTGTTGAAATATCACCTACAACAAATAAGTGTAACTACTTTTAGATATTTTATACTGCATTAATTTCTTCACACCATTACATTAACACGCTGAATGCCACTCCAGTTTTACAGGGTTTGTCCGTGAAGCCACGATGAATTTTCTATTATACGATACATGCATTGTCGAAATATCACCTACAATAAATAAGTGTAACTACTTTTAGATATTTTATACTGCATTAATTTCTTCACACAATTGCATTAACACGTTGAATGCCACGCCAGTTTTACAGGGTTTGCCCGTGGCGCCACGATGAATTTTCTATTATACGATACATACACTGTTGAAATATTACCTACAACAAATAAGTGTAACTACTTTTAGATATTTTTTACTGCATTAATTTCTTTACACCATTGCATTAACACGCTGAATGCCACGCCAGTTTTACAGGGTTTGCCCGTGGCGCCACGATGAATTTTCTATTATACGATACATGCATTGTTGAAATATCACCTACAACAAATAAGTGTAACTACTTTTAGATATTTTATACTGCATTAATTTCTTCATACAATTGCATTAACGATGGTAATAATAAAAAATTAACCATTTGAGTGCGGCGAAGCGCTATCGCTCTTTTCTTATGTTTTGCCAAAAATGCGGAGAAGCGCGATCACGCTGCTGTTTGTTACTACGAGGTGTGAGAGGTTACTTTATTTCTTTTACAAAATCGTCTTTCGTTCGTATAATACGGTTGCTATCTTACTCAAACTGACGATGCTCTTTTCCTCATGCTTTTATGGGCGCATCCCCACTTTGCACTTTCCCGAAAAACAAACCCGCCATTGGTGCAGGCCTGGAAAGTGTTAGCGGCCGTGGCCGAGCCTCGCGCGTACTCGGTCCCAACCCTTATTGGGGACCTCTGGTTTATGGGGGCCCTAATGACCACTTTGACCATCGTCACCCCTGATTATTTGGTTCCTCTTACAGAGGGTGGTCCCATCAGTACACGACCTAACCTAGAGAGAGAGGTAGTTGTTTAAACAATATCACTGTATTAGAAAGTACACAATCTATGAAGCATATGTTTCAAGTTTGAAGACGTTACGTTGTTTAATTTTTGTTTGGCAGCCATCAATAGTAAACGTTTGCAGTGAATTTGTGAAAATGGAGAAAATTGGTCATCGTTGTTGCAATGGCCAAAATTAATTAATTAAAGTTTGAATTGCTACCTCATGCACTTTATTCACCAGATTTAACCTCCTCGGATTATTTTCTGTTCCCAAACTTGAAAAAATGGCTCAATGGTCAAAGATTCTCCAGTGATGAAGAAGTGATGTCGGCAGTTAACGGTTATTTTGAAAAGCAAGACAGTTGTTATGATAAAAAGGGTATCGAACTTATTGAACATCGCTGGTAAAAGTGTATAGAGCTGAAAGGAGACTATGTTGAAAAGTAAATACATTTTTTTCAAAAATTTTTGTGTTTTCTATGTCGGGTCGGGTACTTCTGGGACCACCCTCGTATAATGAAAGCGGTTGTGTTCATTTTAATTTCAATTTGCATTAATATCATTCAATAATGATCCTTGATAATATAAAAATTAAAAATTATTTTCATTCTTTTAAGATAAGTGTTACACTGATAATTACAAAACACACCATGTCAAATTCTACTTTATCTGAAAATGACTATAATATGAAGAGATAAATCTAAAAATTTTTATTTGCTAAAAATTACTTTTTATATAATAATTAGAGTTAATTATTGCTGTTTTTATTATTTTCCAAAACAAATAACCACGCATTTCATCCCGCACTTTTAGCATATGTATAAGAAAATTTCTTAGCACTCAAACGGTTAATAAGTAAAGTGTAATGGGGTATGATCGTAAACGAATTAAATTTATTCAAATATACATTAAATTGTACAAGGTAAAGTGTAGAAGCCTGTATTAGATTGTTATGAAGCGATCGGCATAGATGTCTCTTGATTATAAATAACATTTCCCGCTTTTTCGACTTTTAAAAAGCTACGGCTATTTATGAAGCACTCATCTAATCTACAGTTGTCGAACAAACTATCGTTATTTTGCAGCAAAATTTGTGTCTTGTGCACTTATTTTTGGTAAATACTAAGAATGTAGTTTAAAGTTTACGTTAAACAAATAAATTCTTTTAATTGTTTGAAATTTATCGAGAAAAGCACTACCCCGGTCTTGCCCCGGCAAATATTATTGCACGGGGTAAGTTCGGAACATGGGGGGCCGATAAGAAGGCAGTTGTCTGGAGCCTGCACAAAGCTCAAGGATTTTTTTTTATTTTTATAATCTCTTGCTCAAATTATACATTTATAACTTTTTTAGATCCAAGCTTGTTTCTTTTCAAATTTATAGTCATTAAAATATTAAGCTGATTTAGGGTCTTTTATTTGAATAAACTTTTCTCCTCTTATTAACTTTCCTACTTTTCCTACTTACCAATGTTTATAAATGTTTAACTTTTAAACTAAACAACTTATTTTAATCTAGTAAAAAGCATTTTATAAATAGCGTACGAATAATTACGATTTTGCCCCATAGCATATAAAGATAAATTTCAATAAGTTTTAAACGGCTATTCACGAACTTGCCCCGTGTATGACAATGTTTGTTACTTTTTTTATTTTCAATAAATGTTGTGATTTCTAATGTAAATTGGCGTTTTTGTCAATGCGAATTATAGAGTATTTACTTCACTCCGCTTAATACCAATGACGTAAGTTAAATATTTCAAATATAATTTAACACTATTCCTACCACGACCGGTCAAATCACCGTTTTTAAAATTCTGATTAGAATTTCATATATACAACGTAATTGAATCGCCTTTAAATTTTAGACTTTTCCTCAAATATACGTATATAGGAAATGTTCTATAAAATGTAGAACAGAAGATGGAATTCAGGTGTGAAAAATAAAAGTGAAGCGATCAAAACTTAATAACAATATATTTAAAACAATTTAACAAAACAACTTAAACGACTTTACAACTTAGCAACTTTAACACTCTTTCTACGTTCACAACCAAACCTTTCTTCTACGTTAGTCAAAAGCTTTCTGCCTCGCGCTCGCATTTCCCCGTCATATATTCTTCCAAACACTCGTTTCCTTTCATTCTAATTGTCAACCTTTCTCACTCTACACATTCGGTCACGACCACCCAGAATTTCTCAGTCACACTGTTTTCCAAAGTTCTCATCTTTCACGCCTTAGAAACATTCGAGCCCAAACATTCTGCGTTCGCACGACAATCGCCCAACTCAAGTACTCTTCAGACTTTCCCAAACTCGCATCCGCTCGATCGCATTCCTACAATATTTATCGCATGTAAACTAAAAACAGTGGAATCGCACTTTTTGGCATTTTTCAACACGGGATATGAGGAGCGCTGTCGCGTCGCTTGGCAATTTTCGATCGGGAAATAAGAAAGGGCCGTGGCACTCAAACGGTTAAGGATCAGTACAGTCACCTGTGTACCAACCATTTATTACCAGTATCGTACTAAATTGTCGGGTCAGCAAACCAAAGTGGTCATTTTTCAATATTTACTTATTTTTTCATTGTTTAGTTTCTGAGAAAAATTTATAGTCTGTCTTACGTGGGAATGTCGCGGTAGGAATAGGGGATACGTGAATTGTCGGTAGGAATAGTGTTAAAGAATAAATGATTAAAGTTGAATTTAACAAAAACCGGTTTGAATTTACCCCACTCCACCTTATTGACATTTTTCTAAGTTATGTATTTCTACCAATCTGAGCGCGTCGGTCACCGGTGACCCCCGTGGCATTCAACATGTTAAACGGATTCCTTCGGGGGATCGTTCTTTCTGAACCTCGCAAATAATCGAGAAACAGACGGCCGCCTGGGAGATCGTAGGCGAGCACGAAACTCACGATTTTTGCGATGCAAAAGCGAGAGAACGCAGACGGAACGGACGTGACGTCGAACAGCGAGCAACGTGTTTTAATGCTCGATTTGTAAATCGTCGACTGCCGCGCAAAAAGGGGGAGGGATCCATCGGTAATGAAAGTTTCATGAGATGCGAATTTGTATCGCGGCTCCTGTCGCACGTCTGAAGTTTTCTCTAGCCGCGTTATTCCTGAACACGGCAGCCGGGATAAAAGGAACAGATCGACCATCTCGTAGGATTGCCTCTTACGCAACGTTATTTCGGGATGTCACAGCCTATTATATTCGTCTCGTTGAATACGCTTCCATCGAGAATCGAATCGCTCGCAGAAGAGACACCGATTTATTCGTCCCTTTCTTTTTATGCGCAACCCCTTTTCCTCCTCTGCATACGCAGAGAAAATTCAACCAAGATCGTACATCTGGGTAAAACAGGGGCTCGATATTATTTTTAAAGCTACCGAACACTTTTCCATGCCGTTGCAACTATACATTGTTGTCTCTTACATTTGTTAACACGTTCGCGGACAGTAAAAAGTTCAATGATTAGGTACTTTCCATAACAATTAAACATTTATCTTGAACAAATTTTTCGCTTTCTAATTTTGTAGGATCTACTTAAGATTCCATAGTAATGTCCAAAAATTTTATTCTGTCCTCTAATGTTTAATGTTGACAGTTAACACGTTCGCGGACAGTAAAAAGCTCAGTGAGGTACAAAAATAGACACGCGATTTTTTTCTAAATTAATTGTGATATCTGAAATGTGATTAGACATATTTTGTAAGAGCAATCGGGATATCACATTTTAACAGTTATATTCTACGATGATAATTGAATCGAGGTTATATAAGATTAAATCAATAATAATTGGTTTTAAAATTTGAATGCTATAGCATTCCCGACCTTCTGTATCACAATGAAAATGAATGCTACAGTACTCACGTCCACGAACGTATTAATCTGCAAAACGCTATTGAAATACACACGTTTGCTTATCGAGGGTACAACATTTTTCTAATGATTCTGCACATTTACTTTCTTTTCAGTAGAGTTCTAACTGCACCTTCTAACCGGGGTGTGAAAAGATTGCAACAACTACATCTTACACAAATAGCTAAAAAACATAGACTCACACACACACACACACACGTATACACACGTTCATATGTATTACAACGTACAGCACTAACCGTCGGATAATCCTTCTTCATAAGCTCGATCTCTGTATAAGCAAAGCAACACAAAATAAAAGTACACTATTTAAAAGTTTAAGATATACCGTTACAATCTTTAGTCTTGCATTTTCCAAAACTAAACCTTCCAACAGGGGGTATGGAGTATTAATTTAAAATTAAATTATTGAAACATGTTTTTTCTTTATTTTTTTTTTTCTTTATTTTGTAGCTTCAAAGAACTCTCGTAAGAGTTATTAGCTATACATGAATACAACAATTTACAAAAATGATTACAAATGATATGAGTAATTTAAATTTGGTGGTTATATTTTTTATACATGTGTACACTCTACAATATTTGGTTCCGAAAGGAGAGATCTCGTGTCTAGAGGGAGATACAGCTTATATTTATAAAACCTTTCGGTAAGTTCGACTCTCGGAGTATCGTACAAAGTGCACTGAAAAATAATATAGTTCAAATCCTGCTTCTCGATGTTACAATTACATTTTGCACAGCTAGCTATACCAACACGAGACAAGGAAGCAGCGGAATTGTAGTGATTGGATCTATAACGGTTAATTGTTGTGGTAATCTCATGCGTGAGCCCTTTCTCCTAAAACCAAAGTTTGTTTACCTTTTTATGAAAAAAGTATTTAAAATATTCTTTTCCTTTCTCCTTCTCTTGTTCACTGAAACATGTTACTATAAAATGAATATATTTAGCCCTTAGAATATACCCTCCAAAAAGTATTCGTACACTGTATTATAAGAAAATTCATCTAGTTCTGAAATTCTGATTTCAATGAAACTTTATTTATGTACAGAGCATGGTGTACCCTGCGTGAAGCAATCTTTTTGGCGGCAATATATCGTTTAAGGGGGTTGATAACGAATCTCTAAGTTTTAGCGATTTTTCACGTTTTGAGTATAAGCTTCTCTGTGTTCTTTTTTTATGACAGGGCGATGGAGTATTAAAAATTAAACATTTTCTATTTGAAAGGTTCTGCTTCATCAAGTACCATTACAAAGTTATCTTTAAAAAATAAGAGAAAACTCAAAAACTTCAACGTTGGTTTCATCCCTTTAAAATGGCATTTAGATGAGAAGAAGAGATTAATTCATACGAATACTATTACAATCTAAATACCCACAAAATTTTATCAAATACTTAGAATTTCAGAGTTAAACGAATTTATTTGTGACATAGTGTACGAATACTTTTTGGAGCCACTGTACATATGCGGAAAAGACCCGGAAGTTCAGCTCCTCTGAAATCTTTTTCTATAAACTGCAAAAATAACATGTGAAAGTAATTCGAAATACTAGTACAGTGATATTGTTATACTCTAACATGTTAGTTACAATACGTAAAATAACCTAAAAGAAAACCTAAAGATTAACTTCGATAGAAAGCACTTCCCGTACCACTACAAAAACGAATAAAAACCGCCGGTATTTTTTGCATATGTATGAAAAATTTCTCCGGTACTCAAAGGCTTAAACAGTTTACATGTTGTTTGGAAAAAACAAGTCTTTCTTAACGTTATTTATTAAAAAGGATTATTATGGATTATAATATGGAAATCTGTTGCCTATATGGCTTGAAAAAACAAAACCGTAATCGGAATGAACATATACGAAGAAGGTGGAACAAAAAACAAATTCAATATGTAAATACACAGGATGGCGTTAGAGTCTCTAAATCCTATTTTACATATGTATTGAGTATTTAAATAAATATTAGGATGACCAGAAAATAATGTCGCTTTTGTAATTTCATCTCTAGATATTTTGCTTAAAAACCAATTAATTTTTATCGATCCGACATTGAAAATTTGCACGCTAGATGGCAAAAGGTTGTTGATAACGAGAGTGATTATATCGTTAATTAAAAATAAAAACTCGCTAAAAATTTATGTGTTTGAATTTAATGTAAGAAAACGATATTACTTTCCGGTCCCTCTAATATAATTTGTTGTATATCAATGCATTCTGTTTTAGGTTGCGGTAATATCGATAGTAGTGTCTAATTCATATTTATAAAATTCCATATCAAAGCAATGCTACAATTCCCTGAAAAAAAAAGTAAAGAAGGTATCTTAGATGTTAATTCTGTTTTTTCGTTTACTTTTCTTCCATAATTAGACTGTAGATTCTTATACACGTATGGAAAACACCTATGCACAAAAAGATACGGAATGTATAGCGTATGTAAAAGTATCCAAGATATTCCAAACGTAGTTATCGTGTTTATAGGATAAAACAAGGTTGCATTAAGATTTCATTTGTTTACTTATATTTATAAAATCATGAATTTTCATAAAAGACCGCAATTCAGTTATGATATTTTTATTTAATTTTGTTTTCGAACTTCAATAAAATTTCTAGCAATGATAAAAAGAAATATAGTATGATAATCACATTTTGGCACACAAAGTTTACATTGATTTGGAATTTGAATAATCAGAAAAATTCTATTGCTACGAATGTTAAAAATACAATTGTTCAAATCACAAGAAAAACAGCAAACGCAAAGCATAGTTAAAATTATGTCTTTTTTTTCTTTTGCTTTTTCATTTTTCGTACGAATTTCGGTGAAGAAATTGTTCTAATAAATGTCAGCCCCAATTTCAGTTTCTTTTGTGGTTTATTAATATCGGAGCTACACAATTTTATTCCTGAATTTCCAATTTCACCACGGTCCCCGATACATAACAGAGTGAAAATTCGACGCTTTGAAAAGCGAGACTGAATGAAAGCTTCTATTAAATTTGCAATCGATCGCAATTCGCGACGAAACCGCGAAATTTGATCAACCATGACGGCCAAAAAAAAAAAACGGGCGTTTGAAAACGGAATGTCATCGAATCGTATGGTATAAACTAGTTACACAAATAATCCCATTAATACCGAATTTTTCTTTCCTTAATTCTTTATAATCGTAACTATATTGTCTTGTGAGAAAGAGGTTACAAACGTTTACGATACATCACTTCGATTTACGAAATAAAAACCAATAATGACTGGTAATAGATTGTTTCATAGGAATGATGTAGGAAAAGAATAGAATGTATTACATAACGTACAAAAATATACAAAATATCTGAAATAAAGTTAAACGTAATTAACACTAGATTGTCAGAGTGAATCAATTTGACTCACTTATGATTTTGTCAAACTCAAGTACTGAAAGGTATACTATAGCTCAACCCAAGCTCAGTATGTGAAAGGAATACAAGTAAAGACGTTTGTGCTAAATATAATAAAAAAATTTGCGGAAAATGTATTTTAACCCGTTGCCGCAAATGACGTCTATAGCCCTCCAATCTTTGACGATACGTAGGCAAATGACGGCTATAGCCGTCGTGCACATTTTAATCAATAAAAAAAAGAACAGCGTTAGTACGAAGTGTACTAACACATACACTTGTTAATTATTGAGTAACACATCTAGAAAAAAAGTTATAGCATGCCAGACAGCATATTAATTATTTTTTTATGCGGTTATTATTATACTATTTTATAAGCAAAATAAATTACAAATGATAATTTTGTTTTAAACTGATTTTCTTGTGTTAAGTTTACACCTATTAATTCACTTTTATTCATAGGAATCATTTTGAATTAGTAAAGCAAATGCTCTATAGTCGTCACAATGGTCATAGCCGTAATTTGCTTCGGGAAGAGGAAAAATGACATGATGAGCAAATGACGGTTATAGCCGTCGAGAGTTTTTTTGGAAAAACTGTAACCAAATGTGATAATTTTCACTTCGAAACATACAACTTACACTTAATTCCATCTGGCAGTCATAAACAATTGAAAAAAGAAAATGTGTTTCTGAGCACGATCATCAAATCAAAAGCGTGCGGCAACGGGTTAAAAATAGAATATATATGTAAAAAATGTTTTGTATAAACTTTCTTTAAAATAAAGTTTTATTTTTTTTTTTAAACTTCGATTCTCATATTTGAGTCAAATTAACTCGTTTCATGCAAAATAGGTATATACCCAACAGCCTGCAATCTAGTGTTAATATTTAGAAGATGAAACGAATATCTATTTGTAACTCGTGTTTATGAAAATAAATAAAAATAGCACAAAATATGCACGGTGACAAACAGGACTAAAATACAATACATAACATAGTAATTAATTTCTAACAAAAAATACCAAATTGCAATATCAACAGGAAAGAAAGGATAATAATGTCTAGATTCCGAATTGGCCATTTCAGAGTCACCCACGAATATCGTTTAACAAAAACAGACTCACCTTACTGTAACTACTGCAATTAACAAATCAGCATCCAACATCTACTATACGATTGCAAACAATACCAAAGCGAAATAAGAAAATATGGATTAATCCTTTGACATACAATGAGGTTTTGGAAGACGTCATCCATTTTATGTGCCATTGTAGACTTTGACGTCTTCGAGACGTCAAGAACTGCCTGCATATTTCAGAATGTTTTGAACTGTTTCATACTTTACAGAACTACTAATTTATTATTTTATAATGTTACTTAATATATCAACTTGATTAAACGTTATACTGCAGTGCAAATTTCAAAATAAAATGTTCTGTTTTTAAGCTTGCACATAACTGTTCAGTTGAGCCAAATTAGATAGTATTTTTCGAACGCATCAAATTCCGTTTTATTTGTATGTCAAGGGGTTAAATTCAAACACCGCTTTGACCTTTTAGAAACACCAAAAAAAAAACGTTATCAGGTATCTAAAAGAAATTTAACCATTTGACAGAATATAAAGAAGAAAGTTCAATAAATCGCTAAAGACCTCGAAGTTGATGCGACTCTAAACTTTTATAATAAAAAAAAAGCAACAGTGAGTTCTGCGAATCAACTGAATTTTCAACACTCACAGGGTGTTCCACATTTTTCCGTAGACATTTCAGCAGTGTGTTTTACAAATAAGACTAAAATATTATACAACAAAAAATCCATTAATGCTTTGTTAACACTTTGAATGCCACGGGGGTCACCGGTGACCGGCACTCAACTTGACAGTGGCGCCGCGGTGGTCACCGGTGACCGGCGTGCTCAGATTGGTAGAAAAACATAATTTGAAAAAATGTCAATAATTATCGATTTTTTATTATTACCATCTTTAATGTAATGGTGTGAAGAAATTAATACAGTAAAAAGTATCTAAAAATAGTTATACACTGCAACTTATTTGTTGTAGATAATATTTCAACGGTATATGTAACGCATAATAGAAAATTCATCGTGGCGCCACGGACAAATCCTGTAAAATTGGCGTGGCATTCAACGTGTTAATACACATATATCCTTTGGCCGTTGGCGAGATTTTTGTTCGTGCAGTTGCTATGTGATAGTCAACGGCAGTTTTTGGTAATTTGTGTTGCGAATTAATTATTTGAAACCCTGAAATATGTATAGCGACAGAACGATTAATAATATTACAGAAATATTTGCAAACAGTTTATCGGATACATTAAGTGATAACGAAAATATGAATATTTGTGAGGACGATGATGACTTTCAAAAGAAAAATGTTACATGTTTTACTAAATATCATACTTTGACAAATTTTTACTTACTGAAAAATATTAAAAAATCATTTATTTTTAAACTTGTTGTTGAAAATGAACATTTCACGCGACAATGATTTTTAATTTCTAATAAATCATCACTAATTAAAAAATATTTGACGCAAAAAATACCCGGCCGCTGGATACGGTTAGCAATAAAATGTCTGGTCCGCAATGTGTTAACATCGTATGCATTACATACTTAGGTATCTCGTCTTGTTCTGTATTAAACTGAGCCAAACAGCGTTATATCTTCCACCGTTAATATTTTTTTTTTCATTTTTTATATAACATTCTAGTCTTATTTTTATTTATTTTTACCACACTGCTGAAGCGTCTGCGGAAAAATGTGGAACATCCTGTATATGTCAATCGAGAAATTTCGCAGCGAACGAAAACAGCCGAGACGAACGATGCGTCAGCGCATCTGGCGGTGCCGATAAAAATTACATTGGCCCCAGCTGATCGGAATCACGTGCCGCGAATAAATTTGCACGCGCTCGGATATCGCGTCTATGGACAGTCGTCGTCCGCGGCCGCCTGTAGCGCCTAGTCATCGATGTAATTTACGGCCCGCCAATTGTTTGTCTCGTGACTACCATGCTCGTGATCGATCGGCTTCCGTGAACTCGAAGCACGTGCTCCCACTTCTCCCCCCCCCCCTTCGTTTCTTCCATTGCGAAGAGGAATTAATCGCACGAGTCAACGCGCTCGATAACGAACAATCAGGTAGATTGAGGTCATTAAATTCGCCCGAGCTTCTCCTCTTCGACGGGGAACACCACTTTTTAATGGCTATTTTGATGTTCGATGAACAGCCTCTGATATCGCAGTAGCTTTAATTAGTTATAAGTTGACGGAAAATTACCATTACGGAATTCTATTGATCCAAACTGATTTCGTTACTGTACTAGATTTAGCGAACGCCTTGATTTAGATTAGATTTAGCGATCTTTCGCCGCACGATCGTATGTTTCTTTGCTTTTCTGATCGAAATCAACGAGAACGAATGTGGAATTCTGCGACAGAAAATTGCTCGTCTGCAACCTCTGTTCGAAAAACTTAATCCTAGAACTCCTAAGGAGGGGGGGGGGGGTCCTCAAACTCACAAATTGGAAAACCTTAAATTAGAATCATTTCCCTTTCATAAAAAATTCTCTTAAAATTATTTATTGTTGTATACACATTTAACTTTGATATTAAGAGATTCCCGTTGCTATGTGTAAAAAATTAGTAAGCATAAGAGAAATATAACTGACTACGTGCCGTGATGACGCACATGCGAAGTGGACCCTTACGCTCTCCTTTTCTCCAAAGAATAAAAATTACAGAACGAAGAATGAAACTATGTAACTAATTGGGAACTTTAACTGGAAAGACACTACGAACTAAAATACCAAAAGATACAGAACCGACAAAAAAGGGAAGATGTTATCAGTGTATACTGGAGGCTAAAAGCAGACGCATAAAATATAATAGTTTATTAAAATCAATGCAAAGTTGTTACAAATGCAAAAACCATGTTTGCAGAAAACATTCATTTAATACTATACTTTGCCATTCATGTTTATCAAAAGAATCAAGTTCGAACTAGTTGCACGTTACCATACTATTTTATAATAGTATTTAATTTTATAAATATACATAAATCAGTACAAATTGAACGCAAAAACATATGTTGTCTTGTTTACAAACTATATCATATCTTAACATTGCAAAAAATTTTCCAAAAACCAACTTTTTCCAGGATAAATGTATAAAAAGAAATACGGGTTCGAGGAACTCCCCCCTTAGGAGTTCGCGTAACAGATGGAGGCTCAGGAGTTCTAGGGTTAACACGTTCGCGGACGTGAATGCTATAGCATTCAAATTTTAAAACCAATTATTATTGATTTAATTTTATATAAATTGTATTTTAAAAACTGTATATACAATATATGTAAAAATTGTTTTAAACAAACTTTCTTAAAAATAAAGTTGTATTTTTTTTCTAAATTTCAATTTCCATGCTTGAGTCAAATTGATTCATTTAAGACAAAAATCGGTTAATTTCTGCTTCGTAGTATTTCTGTATTCAATTTCTAACAAAGTTCGCTTAAATTTGCAATTAATCTTCATATTGAACCATTTTTCATTTTATTTTTTATTGTTTCCGCGAATGAGCGTTTCTGCAGCTGCCGTGTGAATGCAACCGTTTGTTTATATTGTTTCATCGACCACCTGAATTCGAAAGAAATTGCCACGCCACGGCGGTCAATCGACCGATGATTCACAAACCTCGGAATCACGATTCTGTATCCCGCGAGAATCGCCGTTTGAATGCACCCATTGAACTACATACGCGATCGGTATTCGCCAAACATGAATCGCAACTCACGAATCGCCGTATGAAAGAGGTCTTATAGTGCGCGACAAAATGGTAGCACAGCCTATGATTTTCAGTGTTTCTCGAGTAACTTCATAGCGGTGTACAGTAGCAGACATAAGTTTAAGATAAGAAGACAATATAAAGTATAGTACCATAATTTACAAATATTGTCTGTACATTCATTTTTATTGTTATTATAGGAAAATTCTACTTTAACAACTTAGCAGAGTAAATGGTAGGGCTCAGGTGTGATTAAAATAAAAGTGAAGCCATTAGAATATTAATAAATGTATATTTAACCCTTTGACTGCGGCGCGCTTTCGGACGAATCCATCAATATGGACGGTGCGTGTTTCGTTTGTCGGTCGCTGCAACTAGTTGTTCACTGACTGATGGACACTGACAGTGACCAAAACAGTAACCGGAAATTTGATGCTATTCTTATGGTTTAAAAAATAATAATGGCAAAAAAATTAAAAATATCAATTTTAATTTACTTAACTTTTGTACATTCCTTCAATAATAATCGGTAAATAAATATAAAAGAAAAAATCCAAAATTTATAATGTAACACAGAATATGACAACTTTAACAGAGGGCGAATATATACGCCTTTCGTATATATTGATGGACTTGCGAGGGCATATATATATACGCCTTTAGCAGTCAAAGGGTTAAAACAATTTACCAGTAACAACTTAAACGACTTTACAACTTAGCAACTACTACGTTCAGAATCACACTCTTTCTACGTTCAAACTGTTTCTCACAGTCAAAACCTTTCTACCACGCGCTCACATTTTCCTCGTCATATATTCTTCCAAACACTCATTTTCTTTCTTTCTAATTATCAGACTTTCTCACTAGATGCATTCGGTCACGGCCATCCAAAATGCCTCAGTCGCGACGTTTTCTCAAACACTTGAATCCAAACATTCTACGTTCACATTCCTACATTATTAAAGTAACGTAGTACTTATTGATTAATGCAGAACACGAGATTTGTTTACCGTACTATTTCTCATATATTAATTTCATTACTTTTGTTGACTCTTTCATCTTAAACTTTTGTCCGCTACTGTATCTCAACAATAAAAGCATCATATTATTGGGAAAAAATTGCTATGTTTGAAATACAATCGTAAATGTAACAAAAATCCATACTTTATTTCCTAAACTTAACGCGACAAGCTACTTTTGTGGCCAGATTTGTACTCAGCACACGAAGATACGTAAGAAGTCTTTGCTATCTGAAAGAACAAAACCTGCTTGATCTGCTTTCTTCGTATCTCCTCCGCCATTTTGTCGCACCCATTTTTCACATAAAGAAATTAAATTTATAATAAAGAAGTTGTCGCGTTGCGAACCCCTTTTTATTGAGGTGATGATTGGGAACCGTTAGTAGGCGAAATTTACCTGATCGTTAGGTTCGCAGATGTTTAAACGACAGTTTTGATAATGACGGTTCCTCAGTGTTGGGCTATCACACTTTATAGCATGCCATGATAATGTATTTTAAATAACCAGACTTTCAGGTGACCCCCTGGGGTCTAGGATTTTATCAGGTACACTCCGAAACCACCCCTTGTGTGGACTGTACCTTCCCACTCCAAGGATGACCGACGAATCATCTTGTCCTTAGAGTGGTGCCCGCCCAGCCAAGGGCATGTATACAGGGTGTTCGCACAGCCCTGGGCTTAAATTGAAAGAGTAACTCCCTGAGACATTCTAAGACGAAAATCAAGAGTAACGATTTTGCGTTTGAGGCTTTGTTTACGAGTTATAACTAGTTAAAGATATCGTTTAATCCGGACCGTTCGACGCTTAAGCATCACTGTGGACTCAGCGACGTTACCGACCGAGTTGCCTCGGTTACCCGCTCTCAAGAGTCGAACGGTCCGGATTAAACGATATCTTTAACTAGTTATAACTCGTAAACAAAGCCTCAAACGAAAAATCGTTACTCTTGATTTTCGTCTTAGAATGTCTCAGGGAGTTACTCTTTCAATTTAAGCCCAGGGCTGTCCGAACACCCTGTATATTAGCGCTTGGCAGGCGAAAAAGAGAGCCTTTTTTTAGTCGGTCAGTCATGTAAAACGTACCATTCTTTCGAGTTGCAATAGCCATCATATACCATACAACATTTAATATAAGTACTTGCAATGTATCGAGAATAAATTATCAAGTGTTTCTAGTCACTACACCGGCATTATAATCATTATACAGTCCACTTATACATAATTAGTCGCACAAAGTTAATTCGGCGTGCGACGTACGAGTTTAACCACACTAATACTGACTGTGGAAAACGCATACACGACAGAAGTATCGGTATTATTAAGAAACATTTTTAAGAAACGAATAAACAGTGGTAATGGGTACGATTAATGGACTCTTATTATCCAAACAATGCAGCGATCCGCAGACCTAATCTTCCGTCAGACTCGGATAAATGAAGTCCTATTGTAATGATCTGGTTCAGCTATTCTATTAAATCGCTTGTAACTCCTAACAAGACGTGACTCGATGAACGAAATTCTAGTTGGCCGTACTCTCTTTATCATTGCTGATAAATTGGATGGTGGCTTGCAAGCTTTTCAGTTAATCATGAGCATTGCGAAACAACCAGGCCGGTCGCATGGTTCGGCTGATGCGCTTCCATCTTTCATCTGTCTCCTTGCCGAAAACCTTATTATAAGTTCTTGTTTCCGTTTACTCATACCAAGAAGCGGGAGAGAAAAAATATAGCGAATAATTATACAGTGATTTACGAAATTAATTAGATACTTTCCTCCATTATGCTTTTTATTTTATGGAAACGTAATCTCTGGCTATAAGTCGTGCGATTTAATTAAAAAGTTTAGAAGATGCGAAGGAGAATGTCCATTAAAAGGATAATTGAACGGTACGTTCAAAATTCAACCTGATAAAAAAATGTAATGTGATAATTTGATCAATTTTATGAGTCGTCATAGGTAAAGGAAATTTGAAGAATTTCACTTAATATTATTAATATTCTAACGAAGCAGTTACATTGTATATAACTATTAATGATCGCGTTTTTTACTGCTAGTAGTGTTTTCTAATTTAACATATTTAGGAAGGCGTGACTTGCCGTCGTCAGTGAGTTACTTAAATGATGATCCTTATTTTATCAGTACATCTTATTATTCCATCATTTTCTATGAAGAAAGCAAGTATATTAAACAAATAAAGTGATTAGTTAAATCCAAATATCGTTCAATAGTACTTTAACCTGACAGTAAAGATTTGATATAACAGAAATAAAACGTAGCTTCTTTATTAAAAATTGCACCATCGGCAGATAAGAATTGGTATACTTCTTGTAGTAATTTAAGTGCAATAATTTAAATTAAATGATGACGTCTCTAAATAACAATCACTATTGTAAACTTTCAACCAGTAGTGGAAATAGATGTAGTGAATCTTAAAGATACTCAAAGGATATAAGAATTGCACTCACAAAATGAAGATTTCAGTGCTTATTTAATAATACAACTCTAATGATTAATATTTTCGTAAGATAAAAACAAAAGCGCCACTGATATCTGAATATTTTTACAATTGGTTACCTTATATTTCAAATATTTGTTTTGCTTAGCTTTAATGATCGAAAGTTTTATTTCATAACTGTAACGCGAGCTTTTCATTTTCCTAAGTTTATTAATATGTTCAAGTGTGGAGGTAAAAGAATACCGTATTACATCGATTATAAGACGCACCCTAAATATTTCAAGCTAGAAATAAAAAAATACCTGAATTAAGTATTTTTATTATAAAGTGTAGAATAAACAAAAAAAAAATATATTTTATTATTCAAACTCTTTCATCGTCAGAAGAACCATCATCTTCACTTTCTGATTTTATCAATTCATTTTAATCATCAGAAGAATCATCCGATTCACTTTCTGATTAAACCATCATCTTCACTTTCTGATTTTGTCAATCCACTTTAATCATCAGAAGAATCATCAGATTCACTTTCTGATTTATTTGATTCATTGTTTTCCCATAAAATATCATCTTCTGAACCATCAAGAGCATTTTTGATGCAGCACTTTTGAAATGAATCTTCCACTACTGAATTTGAAATTTTGTTCCGAGCATTAAATACCCATTCTGCAAGTTTTGATGTGGGTGCTTTTTTAATTTTCCCTAAATGTGTCGAATATAAGACGCATCACGAATTCAGACGCATAAAAACACGTAAACATATGCGCCTTATATTCGATGTAATATCTTATTTATTTGTACCTGGAAAACTCTACATACTAAAATCATTCAGGAATAATGGATTCCCTTTCCCAGACTATTTTACGTCATCTTCTTAGGGTTTGGGGACGCGGTTAATACAGCCAGTATAAATGTGCATGCTGTCGCCGCGTTTGCAGTTTCTTTTACTTCCTATTATGCCGCGTTCACACAGCTGTTCGCGAACAGCGAGCAGCGAGCAGCGAACTCCTCAGCGAACAGCGAACAGTGTTCGTTCGGGAAGCGGTACATCAAAGAAACTGTTCGCGAGCTCGAAGTGTGTCTGGACGCCTTCGTAACACAATTTTATGGAATTCGACTAGCTCTCAATTGCCGTCAGTTTCTACCAAGCATTTCTCACAGTATTCGTATGACATTCTGCTAAAGTTTTTAAATCCATTTACGTTTTGTAATAATTTGTTCACTAAACTGATTCCACCAGAGGTTTTTCTTGTTGTAAACAATTGTCTTTGCCAACATCGATGCTCTCTTTTTTTTCTATCATTATTTGTTTTTATTATATA
This sequence comes from Tetrapedia diversipes, assembly GCA_033822845.1. Taxonomy (NCBI): domain Eukaryota; kingdom Metazoa; phylum Arthropoda; class Insecta; order Hymenoptera; family Apidae; genus Tetrapedia; species Tetrapedia diversipes. The sequence goes on along the minus strand of JAOPTO010001489.1, from coordinate 23,648 downwards.
ATATGCAGATGCTACGAGTAATAGATTTTGTTCAGACATTTTTAAAGTCTGTACATTGACATCCGTATGTGGCAAAAGCTAAGAGCAAACTACCCATGAATTCAGAGCGAACAAGCTTGTAACTGTTCGCGAGCTCCAGTCTGGATATGCTGCGTTTTCCGTTGGCGAACAGCTCGCGAATCGCACGCGAGCAATTCGTGTGCTGCTCGCGAGCTGCTCGCGAACTGTTCTCTTCTATGTGGACGCGGCTTAACACAGTATGTGGCAAAAGCTAATAGCGAACTGCCCATGAATTCAGAGCGAACAAGCTTGTAACTGTTCGCGAGCTCCAGTCTGGATATGCTGCGTTTTCCGTTGGCGAACAGCTCGCGAACCGCACGCGAGCAATTCGTGTGCTGCTCGCGAGCTGCTCGCGAACTGTTCTCTTCTATGTGGACGCGGCATTACGCGCCCGTCTTATAAATACCACTGACAGCACCTTTCCACCAAATATATTGTAGGAAAAAATGATTGAAGGATTACAGAAACTACTCTCGAAATTCTTTCTAAGACAACGACAACGACTGATACCATTTGCGAGGCTTCCTATTTATTTGTCTCCGGCCTGATAGGCGGTTCCTGTCTTTGCCAATCAAGACCTTCAAAAAAATGCACGCCTTCGATGTCCCCAGTCGGTGACGTTTTTGCACCTAGGACATCGGCTGCCCACATTTTCTTCGGTGACCAGATTTATGATGCGACCCTTTATTTTTACAAATGACCTAGCAATTCGCAAGCCTCATAAACCTGGTCCTTGTCCGGACGACCAACTGTTTAACCCTTTGCACTCGAGAAGTGACCGTTAGTCGTTTAATGATACTAACTTCAAAAATTTTCAAATTCGAAATATTTACTATGATTCGCATATATTAAACTTCATTTAGTTTAGTTAAGTCGTATATTAAAATTTACATATATGACTGTTTAACGTCCGGGTCTGAACTAAAATATGAAAATTTGCGAAACTATCATATGCTAGAATTACGATGTCCCATGAGAGGGGACAGCCGAGTGCAAAGGGTTAATGCCCGGGCCATCAGGACCATTCTTAAATTGTCTACAATATAATTATTTATAGTCATTTTTACACGAGTTTTTTAATTTTTTACGTAGCCCTTTAACACCAATAATTTATGAACGCGTGGAAGAGAACGTACCTAAATCCGCTTCCAAGAAAATGTGCCTCGCCGCGTCGTTTCTTGAGGAAAGGATTAAGATTTCGATTTTGCGTGTGTTCCTGAGGTTTCCCGGTACCGTTGGATCGCGCGAAAAGATCCCTCGTTCTTTCTCCGAAGAGAAACGTGCGAATGAATCGAGCCAGTACAAAAAGCACCACTCTATCAGAGAAAAGCACAGCGTTTCTGAGTTTCTGCATCGAACGCGAGAGGTTTCCGCGTTCGAACAATAGGTTTGGGGAAAATTTTACAGAGGATAAAGGAGGGAAGCGTTAGAGGGTAGAATGGACCAGAGGAAGATACAAATGGATGTAAAAGAGAAAGGCCACGAGCTCATTGTTCCCAAGCGTAACAACAGAACGAGCTCTTCCTCGCGTTAACACTATCATTGGCCAGAAACATCACAACCAGCGAATCTTTCGTCGACCATTTTACGTTCCTCCCGCATTGTGCGACCTGCATCGTCCCCTGCTATGCACGAGATAACGTACTGCTCTGTTGTTCGCCCGCGTTTAGAATATTGCTCCACAGTTTGGACTCAGTATCATCGTAATCTTTGTCATATTCTTAAGAACGTCCAGCACACATTTCTTCGGTTAGCCACACGCAAACTTGGATCTACCATGTCTCGATTTAACCACTTGCGGTGGAAAGAAATTCACGATTGCGCGTGCCAGAACAATCGAGTGTAAATCGCTGCGAGACGAGTTCACGCAGCGTTGGACGTGTTCTAGAAGAGGGTACACAGACGCATCAACTGGTGATAATATTACATATGTATGAATACTAAATTTATTTATTAATAATTTTGCAGAGTGTGATACTTTTCAAAACAGCTCGGAATGTGTAACGCTACAAGACATTTCTTACACTCCCACGTAGTCGACATGTTACACAAGTCGCTGGCGTTCCTGTAACAAAAGCACCTCGACTTGCGTGGCACGTCTTTCCACTACAAGTGGTTAATCAGGACTACCCATTAGTTTGAACCCTTTCGTTACGGCAGTCCACTCCGTCATCTCAACAAGGTACCGCGCCGCGAAGTGTGCACATTGCATGTCGATGTTTAGTTATTTGAGAAGTTATTTACATATTTACAAATTTTGCTGTTATTATAAATAAAAATACAATTTATTATAGTCAGCATCTGGTACAGTGGTCATCGCGTAGACGCCGATTATAATCGGCACCCGTAACGAAAGGGTTAATCAGAGTTAATCTTTTGTCTCTTGGTGATCGCTGACTTATGTACAACTTTACGTTTGCGTATAAGGTACTTAATGGCATCGTTAATTGTCCCCAAATTTTACGTATGTTTAATTTAGATTCATCCCATGTATCTTTAAGACAACGTACCTTCTTGAAACAAAAACGGTATAAGTGTCATTACATTTTCTTCAACTGTTTTAACAAAATCTTTATTAATGTTAACCGGTTCTCTCAATCTTTAAACTTCTTCTGTTCGCTCACTCATTTTAAGCATAGTATATTTTGTCTTTTATCGTCCAACAACAACTCCATATGATGCTGTCTTATATTTTTTCTCGTAGTCGAAGGGTAATTATCCGTTAAGATGAAAATAAATAAATAAGTACATAAATAAATTAACGTGTGGCGAAGTTGGAACAAAGGGCTTCGGAGGAAATTACAAAAGTCTAGAATGCGCATCTACAGTCTGACAACCTTACGTGTTCCGTTCTCCATCAGTTGGAAAATGGTGACTGATCATCTTTCCTCGAGGTTAGATCGAAGAAGCACTAACTAACAGTGATTGTATACGATTACTGGCATCCGATGACGAGAGACTTAATTATGTTTTTCTTGCATACGTTACAAATCGTTGACCGTTGGCCGGAGGTTTTAATTAGCAACCGAGTATTCAAGTACGCAGCGCTACTGAGAAAATGATTATCAGAGAAGTCGAAAGATGTATCTTGGACGGATTATATAATTATTAAAACTCAATTTTTTCGCTTGTCACGTTTCACGCGAAATTTAGGTTTATACACACGTGTCTTGTATATATATAAAATTTTACGAAATCTTTTAAGGATTACGAGTTCAATGAGCTATATATTAATATACAAAAAATCACCAAGGTACCTCTTGGTACTTCTTAAAAATTCGATTTAAAGTTTATAAATATCTGATATAAAAAACTGGGATGATCTCTTAATATTTAAAAAAAAAATCTACACTGATTTAAAAAGTATCACAATACTAACAATAATTCATAATAATCAAATTAACCCTTTGACTACGGCCCGCTCTCGGACGAATCCATCAATATGGATGGTGCGTTTTTCACATATCAGTCGCTGTGACTGGTTATCCACTGACTAGTGACCAAAACAGTACCCGGAAATTTGATGCCATTCTTAAGGTTTAAAAATTAATAATGGCATATTTAGTTGATATGTTACATAGTACAATAAATTCCATGTTGAATTAATCGGCAAAACAGTAATAAAGGTGTTATAGTAACAAAATACGGGGGGCGAATATTTACGCCTTTCGTATATATTGATGGATTTGTGAGGGCGTACATATACGCCTTTCGTGTATATTGATGTACTTGTGAAGGCGTATGTATACGCCTTTAGCAGTGAAAGGGTTAAACACATAAACATTTGTCAAATGGTACTTATTTAAAAAAGTGCATCCAACTATCACAACAAATTTCTATCATAATTTTTCACAAAACATTGACGCATTCAGATCTTACGTGTAAGTACACGAGTAATAGATGTCCTGGCTACCTTTACTATACATATACAGCAGATAGGTACAGTGGCTCCAAAAAGTATTCGTACACTGTATTATAAGGAAATTTATTTACTTCTGAAATTCTGATTTCAATGAAACTTTATGTGTGTACAGAACACGATGTGCCCTGCGTGAAGCAATTTTTTGGCGACAAAATATCTTTCAACGAGGCTGATAACGAATCTCAAAGTTTCAACGATTTTTCACGCTTTGAATACAAGCTTTTCTGTGTTCTTTTTTTTATGACAGGACGGTAGAGTATAAAAAATTAAACATTTTCTATTTGAAAGGTTTTGCTTCATCAAGTACCATTACAAAGTTATTTTTAAAAAATTAGAGAAAAGTCACAAACTTCAACGTTGGTTTCACCCCTTTAAAATGGTATTTAGATAAAAAGAAGAGATTAATTCACACGTATACTATTACGATCTACATGCCCACAAAGTTTTATCAAATACTTCTATCAGACTCAGAATTTCAAGGTTAAACGAATTTATTTGTGACATAGTGTACGAATACTTTTTGGAGCCACTGTAGGTCCTTTCAATGACTAGGGGTCAGCCGAACGTCGGTCATCCAACATTATTAACTTCAGTGATAATTATGGACAGTAATAAAATACATTCTTTCGTTAGTATTTTAGGATAGGTTAGTATATAGGATTTTATTTTATTTGAGAGATGACAGCGTTTAGGTGTAGGTGTAACAAATAAAAGTTCTTAAATATATTTAAAACAGTTTAATAGTAATGTATAAACAACTTTTCATCTTAACCCCTTGACATACAATGATGAGTTAGGGTCATCATTTATTTCATGTGACACTGTATACTTTGACGAGTCTGACTCGTCAAGAGCTGTTTTCAGCTAACACCGTGCAGTGTATAATTAAATTACTTAGTTGCTTCACTCGTGCGTCGATTCCGTTTTTACAATATTCAAGATCCTCCCCCTCCCGCCCCTTCAAAAAAGAATTTCAAATTAAAATGTTCTGTTTCCAAGCTTGTACATAACTGTTTAGTGGAGCCAAATTAAATACTATTTTTCGGATGCATCAACTTCCGTTTTATTTGTATTTCAAGAAGTTAACAACATCGACGTTCTTGCTCTTTTAGCAACCACGCTCTTTTTGCCCCGCGCTCGCATTTTCTCCGTCATATATTCTTCCAAACGCTCGTTTCCTTTTTTTCCAATTGTCAACCTTTCTCACTTAATACATTCAGTTACGTTCACCCAGAATTCCTCAATCGCGATCTTTTCTCAAGTGCTCATCTTTCGTGCCTTAGAAACACTTTAGTCCAGGGGTCGACAACCTGCGGCTCTTTAGTTTCATACGCAAATATTATTTATTTTATCAAAAAGAAAAACATTTAAAAATCGTTCTGAATCGATTAACGAGGATTAGGCACCGATTCTATCTCCCAGCAACTTGTACTCGCTTTTCACCGTACCCCTCCCCTGTGACACGCGTCGTCACTGTCGTCAGTAAATGTTTAATTGTTTTAATTTTTTACTTAAATAATAAGTAATTATCTAGTAATGCCATATATATTATCTAATTTGTTGTGAAAAACACTACTTATGTATGAATAAATATATTAGTTTTTTTATCAAAAAACTTTATTTATGCGAGTAGTATTTATTGTTGACAAGAAAAAATTTTGTGGCTCTTTAAAAGCTTTGAAATTTTATAAATTGTAATTTTTGACTCTTCTGACTAAAAAGGTTGCCGACCCCTGCTCTGATCGAAATATTCCACGTTCACACTGCTATCGCCTAACTCAAGCACTTTTCACACTTTCCCAGAATCGTATCCACTCAATCGTATTCCTGCATATAAGAATTTATAAATTACATACTTCAGTTTTTTTGACTTTTGTCCATTAAGCGAAACACTGTGCAACGTCGGATTAGTATTTTTCAGAGAGCTTTCTGCGACCCGGCGCCACGTGGCTGGTATCGCACGTTTAAGTAGAAGGCAACCAGCTGATCCTTGCATAGGAAAGGCTCTCTTAATATCTGCGGACGACGACAAACATCGACGAACGAAATTGAATAACGGCGCCGAGGATTTCTTTGGATGATGCCTGCGCTTCTCGACTCGAACGCACAACTTTCATTCCTTCCTCTGTGATTTCATGGGGTAGAGTCGACGAGCATCGTCGCGGTCACAAGTTGAACCGATTAAAGCCAGGGAAGCCTTTGCTTCGGAAAGATGTATATCAAACGAACAGAGAGACAGAAAGAGAGAGGCAGAAAAAGGGGAAGAGATTTAAGGTTTCACGGTCAAACTGCAGACTCGAAGTCTTCAATAATCAATAACACTGAAAAGCGTTACATAAAAACATTATAAAATATAAAAGCTGTCTGGTACACGTTGGAAAGTAAAAATACAAAATAGAGAAGAGATGAATATAATAAAGTAAAATAAATAAATAAAACATGAACACAGTAAAGTAAAATAAATAAATAAAAAATGAATACAATAAAGTAAAATAAATAAATAAAAAATGAATACAATAAAGTAAAATAAATAAATAAAAAATGAATACAATAAAGTAAAATAAATAAATAAAACATGAATACAATAAGGTAAAATAAATAAATAAAAAATGAATACAATAAAGTAAAATAAATAAATAAAAAATGAATACAATAGAGTAAAATAAATAAATAAAATCAACAGTCGGACTTTATAATATTAATTTCAACTAAGTATACTCAAAATAGAACTCTTATATTTTACAATAAAATCCGAATAATTCCGAGCTGCTAATTCATTTCGAAGATTACAAATTCTAAAAATTGAATCTATGCAGTAATTAAAAGATTTAACTTTTTCTTTAAGCATTTATAATTGAAAAATTATTAACCGTCACGTAAACCCTCCGATGCTTAAACTTTTGTATGTTAAACCTGTTTTACTTAAGAGCTTCAATAAATCGAAATGTCTCTAACTCGAAAATTTTTGCCGTTCCCTTGAAATTCAAATTATCGAGATTTGACTGTATTATGCAACACTGGATTATAATTATAATAAAATCTATTGGTAATTGGGGTTTTATATTGCTAAATGAAATGAACTCTTATTTGTGAAATAATACTTTGATACTTTATTATTACTCCTATGTAACACAAGAAAAGGCAATTCTGATTGTACTTTGTCACAAGACTAGCAGAACGCAGTGACCAAAATTCCTACAACCCCGTTCAGGTCCTTCAGCCCCTTTATTCTGTTTCCCAATGTTTTCGAACTTCCTAAAATGCCAGATGTGGCATAGCTTCTTGGAAGAAGCCCTTGAGAAAAAGCTGGTTTATGGTTAATTTTTGCTTCGTAGTCTTTTTGTATTCAATTTCTAACAGAATCTATTCATCGGTAATTCAATTATACGTGACATTAAAACTACGTTCTTTCGATTGTTTGGTTAAAATTCATTTTAAACACTGTAAATTTCAATGCTATTTGAAATTATAAACTCTTAAAAATGAACGCTCTGCAAGTAGCTAATATAAATTGATTGCTATTTGCTTTTTATGCGAGTAACCATTGACTTACCAATACCGTATACTCGTGATAATTTTGTTGTACATAAGCGAATTTCGCAACTTCTTAATAATTTTACATTTCTGATAACACCACCCGTTTCCGTTTTGACAACGTAATTGTAGTTTTGAAAACTTCGAATATAAATAGAACAGTGAAATGTTGGAAGGAACTTTCTTTTGATAAGTCAGCTTTGATAATTTTGATAAATAGAAATAAATACAATATGGATCACACACGCATATAGTAAAAAATGTACAGGATGATAATAAAATATACAGATAATGGAACATTCGAATAACGAAGAGTTTGAATAATGAGTGCTTCAATAATCGAAGTTCTGCTATTATAATTTCTTAGTTCCTTCCTAACTGACATGCGTACTGTATACTGCTTACAAAAAATATTGAAACTTTCTTTAGAATTGACTGATTAAGCGAAGGTTACTCAACTTTCAAGTTTTAAATACAGTTTAAGTTTTTTTAATTATCTATTTAAAATTCATTTTGATTACTACGAACTTTTTTGACATTATTTCAAGAATCCAATATTTAAAGTCAGATTATTCGAATTTTTAGGTTTTTTAGACCAATAACAGCTTGTCTGAACGGAAAGTCGCTTGGCTTTAAGTCAGTTTACTTTAGTTAGGCCACTATTTTGAATTTTTCATTAATAATAATAAATACTCATATAACGATTCATTATAATGTAACTGTGCAAAAAAATATATCTATGCTTCTTTTCTACCCATAAGAAATTTATGATATTTCAATGAAAAATTGCAAATTGATAATAAACAGTAAACATTCTTGTTAAAAGCAACCTAATCGTCGATCTTACTCTTTATTCAATGATTATGTTATATTATTTATTTCTTTATCATTATTTATGAATCAGCGTTTTAACATTAATATTAAAATGTCACTGAACTTTATATTATCTGTTATATCTGAAACCACAGTTAATTTTTCGTTTTCATGTGATTAGTTTTATATGTAATTTCACCACAATGCCTTAATAAAATTACATACAATAGCTCAAAAAAGTATTCGTACTCTGTATTATAAGGAAATTTATCTACTTCTGAAATTCTGATTTCAATGAAACTTTATGTGTGTACAGAGCATGGTTTGTACTGCGTGGAACAATTTTTTTGGCGGCAAGATATCTTTTAAGGGAGCTGATAACGAATCTCAAAGTTTTAGCGATCTTTCACGCTTTGAGTACAAGCTTTTCTGTGTTTTTTCTTTTATGTCAGGGCGATAGAGTATTAAAAATTAAACATTTTCTATTTGAAAGGTTTTGCTTCATCAAGTACCATTACAAAGTTAACTTTAAAAAATGAGAGAAAATTCAGAAACTTCAACGCTGGTTTCAATCCTTTAAAATGGCATTTAGATGAAAAGAAGAGATTAATTCATACGTATACTATTACGATCTAAATACCCACAAAGTTTTAATAAATACTTCTATCAGACTCAAAATTTCAGGGTTCAACGAATTGATTTGTGACATGGTGTACGAATATTTTCTGAAGCCACTGTACATCCTATAGTCTTTAACTATTTTCATTTCAAACTGATTAAACCTCACATTAATAGGTATTAATTTATTTCGTCTGTTAGATAAGAACCTAATTAAAATTCGGTAAATAAATGTTTAAAAAAAAAAGGTGGCACATCGCGATTATGCATAAAAACATGTTTACCTCATCTTGCCCAAAACTGAAGCTGTAACTCAATCGATCACAAGACTAGACATACGATATTTTTAGGTAATTGAAAAGACGTGATTAATTCAATCGCTAAAAGTTTCGATTTACATGACTGTGCTTTCCAAGCCGCCAAATATAGCCCGATACAATGTTGCGATAGCAACTGAAAAACGTCGAGGTTAGAGTTTAAGGTAACCACAGAATTGCTGACCTAGATTACACTTGAATTAGACGAAGCATACAATTTTCCCTTCTTTTCTTTGCTCCGTGCCGGATCACACGTCGATGACTCGTCCATCGTTGAAGTAATAATGGTCACGAGCGAATGAGTTTTGATAGGCACGCAGAAAACAAGTGGCTCGTGTGTCATATGCCAACGGCGATATTTATTGCCTTATTTATGGCACCGAGGCCGACGTATCAGCTGAACTGGAGCAGATGAATCCGGTTGCGTTACACACACGCCTCGATGATCGTTGTTTGCATAATTCGTAACATTTCGACAAACCTTGCTGGAAACCGTAGGGGGGGGAGGTGGAGAATCAGTGAACCGTAGTCCGAAGAAATCGAACGAACTATCTTTGGCAACTCTAAAACGAAATCGTATTCGTTTCCATCAAACAGGAAATCGTATTTTATCGCGTTCTTGGAGTACTTTTCATTCATACCCGCGTGCATTGAGAGCGATACACATTACGATGTTCTATAAGTGTATGTATTACACTATTATGCAAAAGTTTGTAGCACCCACAATTTGAATTAAATTTTTTTCCTATACAGGCAATTATATCATACAGTGAAACATGTATAATGAAATTTTGCATTAAATCCGATCGTAAATTTACAGTATGATTATTTTGTTGACAAACATTCTTTTTTACACCTCTTATATTTTTGAATTAAATAACGGAATTTATTTTTAATAATTATATTTTGCTTAATTAATAATACAATAAAAGAAAGTTGTTGATCAATTTCCTGAGTCGCTGCAAATAACGGAACTTACTTTTAATAATTATATTTTTCTTAATTAATAATACAATAAAAGAAAATTGTTGATCAATTTTCTGAGTCGCTGTAAATAACGGAACTTATTTTTAATAATTATATTTTTCTTAATTAATAATACAATAAAAGAAAGTTGTTGATCAATTTCCTGAGTCGCTGTAAATAACGGAACTTATTTTTAATAATTATATTTTTCTTAATTAATAATACAATAAAAGAAAGTTGTTGATCAGTTTCCTGAGTCGCTGTAAATAACGGAACTTATTTTTAATAATTATATTTTTCTTAATTAATAATACAATAAAAGAAAGTTGTTGACCAATTTCCTGAGCCACTGTGTTACACTTATTATGAAATATACGGTTGAAATGGCATAACGTATGATTGTAGCTTCTGAGATTTTAAGCTTCGATCTTTAGAAACATTCACAGGAAACCTGCAGCGATATTGAATGGAAATTACATCAAATGGTCATAAAGAGAAAGGGAGAATTTTTTAGCAAAAAGACATTTTCATAAATTTGTATTGTTTCTCTAATAAACACTTGCTATAGTATTGCTTAACACTAGAACTATCAGACCAGACAAAATAACTAATTGGTGATTACTTATAGCAGCCTTATAAATTCACAATGGCAAAACTTCTAAAATTTACTATGATTTTCTTCAGAAGGTGCAAATAAAGATTTGTTTTCTATGTATTCAGTATTTTTTTTTTTTAACTTTCAATTTGATTTCTTCCATGCAAATAAGTACACTTTAATTGTCGGTAGTTCTAATGTTAAAGAAAAATTATTTGCTTTGAAACCATAACATGTTTCAAACTTATTATAACTTAAACTGCTTTTATTATATTATTATAACTTAAATTTACTATTTAAATTTATCAGATGTGCCTAATGAAACGTTTATTCAAATATATCTCTATCCAAATATCTCTAAGACACATCGCTATCACTTTCATTTGTTGTTTCAGCTTATGCAACATTTATGTCACGATGAATGATATCTTCATCGGATACATACATCGGATATGTGAACATATGATGAGTCACCAATACAAGGTGAATCACTTAAAGTGTGCGAAGCTGTTTCCTTCCAAACTATCACAGACACTGACATATACTTTTTTTTAACCCTTTCGCTTCGAGCGCTGAATTTATCCGGTATTCATGCGGATATAAATACCTAAAAATATGTAAACTGTAATTGATCTAATGTTAATAGAATAACTATTATAATATAATTTTGTATAAATTTTTTCATATTAAAAATGTGAGCTATACTTGTTATATTCGAGCAACAATTGTTTTATTAAGCACAGTGCACATTTCTGGAGTGTACTTTCGTTCAGTGATGGCACTTCTGCGAACTGCACTGCCCAAGCGAAAGGGTTAAATTAAATGGTTCATTATCTTTTATTACTTAAATGACTGTTTTCAAACCTGATAATATTTACTTGAACGAATGTAATGAAAATATTCCAGGGGTGGATCTAGAAGCCTTACATGGAAGAGGCGGAATGTGTTCATATGTTTTTGAACTTTCTTTTACACGATTTGAAATGTACTTCCAATGTGTATTTTAATTCTTATCCTGTCTTAAGTAATTAAATTTACGTTGGTGAACACATGACAGCACCTTAAGCGTGTACCTAACAAATTCTTCAGAATATTATATAATATTTCAAGATTTTAATACTTTGCATCTGCCACTGGAAGCTTTTAATCGCTATCGAAAGATACTAGGAAAAACGTATTATGTGTTGAACATTATTTTATTAAATATTTAAAGTGTTGTCTGTATATGTGTAAACATGTATTTCGTCTTATTTATGATTATAGCTATTATGAACATAATTTTTACTTTTTCTTTATCCTATGTTACTCCTGTTATTTCACAATACGCTGATCAAATTACTTATGTAATAACTTTTATGCCTAAGCAGGCGTCAGCTCGTTCATCGCTAAATAAATGAAACAATAAATAAATAATTCAATAAATGATATTATTATTATTATTATTGTAATTACTCAATATCGATGAAAATCCCAAGTAAAGAAAAAGCACTTAAATGGACAGCACTTTGAACATTGAATACATTTTTAATTATTTTATTTTTTAATTATTTAATAATTTTGTGATTAATTTTCACCGCCCCGTTGAAAAATAATGTTTTAGGCCCTAATTTTTTTACTGAATTGCTTTTATGACATAGAGGAACACCTTCAAATGAAAGGAAAATAAAAAATTTTCATAAACCAGTCTTTTATAAAATTAACATAAATATTTTAGCACAACAGAGATATTTCTGTACAATTAAGTAGATCATTTTGAAACTTAATCTTATGATTAGTTATATCTTTAAAACAAATATTTTACACTTTTAAAATAGTATAAGAAAGAAAACAAATGAAAGTTTCCTTGAAAACTTTTTCAACCAACAAAAAACAGTACCTCCACCTATTAGCGGCATTAAACATGCTAATTGCACTGGTACTGTCTGGTGGTGTAAATAAACATTAGTTGATGTGTTTTTATTAACTACTGACATATCACAGCTATTATCATAGGAAAAATGAACCTGGTTTAAGGTATTTTTTTATTAATTCCCATCTTTTTCTCTACCTAATTCCACCAAAACAAAAACTTTGGACCGTGATTTTGAACAGTGACTAATAATCAAGATTATGAAAGTATTTTTCAATTTTTTAAACTAATTACATACAAGTACACAATAAACTTGTATAATTATTTCTTTTGTTAAATTTCTATGAGATAAACAGATTTTTATTACATACGTTTTTTTAAACTAACAGCATACATGATATATTTATAAAAAACTGACCTATTTTAAAACATAGAAGATAAAAAATGGTGTGTTAATAATCATTCCAAACGTGTTACTTTAGATTACTCGCGTTACGCAGAAAAAATTCTCGTACAAGCTCGTTATACAGAAGTCTCATATATTTGAAATATATATTTTATTCAATTTTTGCTAAAAAACGAAGAAGTTGCAACCGGTTACACATACTTAACAGAAGTAGTAATTCTCACTGATTCATTAACCCTTTAAGTGGCTCATTTCGTACAGCGAAATGCATGCTTAAACGGCTAGTTTTTTAATCTGCTAGCATATATATGTGAAATCATTCTAGCGTATGGGAAATGATGAAAATAGGAATTTGATCAAGTTCCTAAGATACATGATCAATTCACGGAAGATGTTAAAATAATTCTGTGGGGTGATTTCCCTGAAGAAAGTAAGCGATTTGATCAAATCCCTTAATTGTTTTAGTAAAAAAATCAAATAATATTGTTTAGATATTAAAAGTATTTGTTTAGTAAACCATGCATTATTAAATGTGGAATTGTTAATACAAAAATAGTTATTGAAACACAAATTATTTATTCGAAACTAATTAACTAAAGAAATAGGTTCGGGTTAGATTCAAATTATAGTATCAAATCATTTACTTTCTTCAGGGAAATCACTCCACAGAGTCGTTATTTTAACGTCTTCCGTGAATTAATCATATATTTTAGGAATTTGATCAAATTATTTTTTATCATCTCTCTGCAACATATATACGTCGTAGACAATACATAAAAAAATCGTTTCGTCGATTATATTCAAGCGAATATATTCGGATCAGACACGGTGTTATACACTATTTAACTTTATGCGAATATATTCGTCTTAGGCATTTTGTAATATTAGGTGTACAAGTTAATTTTAGTCTTTCATCTTTCGCTGATAATAAAGGCTATTTACAATTTGAATATCGTAACGGTATTTTTAAAATCTTATAGTATAGACATCTAGCTTTCCAAAACATTAGAAAACTGCTCGATTCTGTGAACATAATCTAGGTATACAATAGTTTAAACGATGGCGTGTAGCAAAGACCATATTCGTCACTGTGTGCTCTTCGCACTCCAGTTAAAAAAGAAAATGCAGAAATGATCTGTGATGCTCTTGGTGAGAATGCTGTATCTCATTCCACCTGCAAATACTGATACCGAAGATTTTGGGAAGAAAATTTCGATCTCCAGGATGAAAAACGATCTGGACAACCGCAACGATTCAAGAATGAGGAATTGCAATCACTTTTAGATGAGTTCATCGAAATAAGACAGCCTAGTTTCTTCAAATCAGGCATCCGTTGTCCGAAAGATGGGCAAAGGTTATAGAAAGTGTGGGAGATTGCTTCATCCACTAACTTTTGGGCATAAAAATTTAAATAAACTCTGAACCTGCTAAAAAAAAGACTGAAATTTCAGTAACTAATATTTTAATATTAATCAATTTAATATTAATACATTTTAATATTAACATTTACTTTCAACTGTGTCTATATAACTTCGGTTTAATTATGTTTTAACAAAAATGATTTTACATTTAAAATAGTAAGCAGCAAACTTTGATTAATTATACATACGTAATAAAAATTAATACCTAAAATTTTAGTCAATTAACTTGTACACCTAATACATATGTTGATGACGAATATATCCGTCACAGCCGCTTAAGAAATTAAAGTAATTATTATATAATTAATAATTAATTATAATTATCTACTGTTACCTAGTAATAACCTACTGTTAGTGGCCCTAATAAGAATTTTCTTTCCTCTTCCTCAATTCTGCTCTTTTTCCCCCCTCCTTCTTCGGTGCATTACAATTAAAAATAAAAGTTAGTTAGCAGCTATATTAGGAATCTTCTTTAGAACTGTTGGAAATTGAATACAGAAATACTACGAAGCAAAAATTAATCATAAACCAGCTTTCTCTTAACGTACTTTCTCAAGGGCTTCTTCCAAGAAGCTAAGCCACATCTGGCATTTTAGAAAGTTCGAAAACATCGAGAAACAGAACAATGGGGCTGAAGGACCCGGACGGGGTTGTAAGAATTTCGACCACTGCGTTCTGCTAGTCTTGTGACAAAACTCGCTAGGTGCGGTCATAATTGCCCTTCCTCGTGCTATATAAAAGTATTAATAAATATCTAAGTATTATTTCACAAATAAGAGTTTATTTCATTCAGCAATATAAAACCCCATTCCCAATAAGAACTAATTGCTAGCACATATCTACGTAATAGCTTCCTCGATAATTTTGTCTTAATCTGTGATTCAAATATTAAAGCATGAAACAACGAAATTCCTGACTCGCGTGTAAAATATTCTCGCGACCAGGCACTTGCTCTCTACTGTGTTCGATTGCTCGGACGAAATGGGTTAAACGCAGCACGGTAAATAGCCGCGAATTGATTTCGCACTGTAACGCCGGAAACGAGAGTCGAGGTTCGAAGATATTCGCACGAGCACGCAGGCTCGTCGGCCAAATGAAATATTTCCTGATTTTCGGAAACGGTATGAACGAGACAATGGCGTGTTCACCGGGTCATAGCAGTCAATGACTTGAATTCCCGATTTCGCAACGGACGGAAAATGATCTTGCATTTTGGAACCACTGTGTTCGATCACAATAGAGAAATTTTGTTTGAAAATGAACCTTTTATTCTCGGTTATGATCGATTGAATGACCTTTGATGTTCGTAAGGAGTCAGAAATTATTTTAAATTTTAAGGTCTGAAGTGCAGTGAAGTCTTCTGTATACGAATTAATAAGACATAAATATTCGGATAATTAAAAAAATATGATACCCAAGCTTAAACAGATTGCTCTTTTCTTTTTTATGCTATACGTTTATAGCTTAAGGAAGGTGGATGTGATTATAAGATAAATATTAATTAGTAATGCCTTCGATCGTTGCATATGAAATGATATCATCATACATGAAAATAAATTTTTCATCCTTGTCTTATTATTATGTGTGTACATATATTGTTCGTTAAAGACACTTTATTGCATGAAGTTACTAAAATTAACAAAATCACTGTAATGGTGACATTTACTTTCAACTGTGCCTATATAACTTCGGTCTAATTACTTTTTAACAAAAATGATTTTACATTTAAAATAGTAAGCAGCAGTCTTTGATTAATTATACATATGTAATAAAAATTAACAACTATCAACAATAATAATTTATAAAATATAAAATGATATTTACACTTTCTATGTTATATGCAAGAACGTATATATTATTAATGTAATATATATTAATATGTGTTATTAATATAATACGAAGTTTATATTAAATAATAAGTACAGTAAACCGTTGATTGTTTGAATTTTAATTACTCAAATATTAGCGCGTACAGTAGCGGACAAAAGTTTAAAACGAGAGGACGATGTAAAACATAGTTTTATGGTTTGCAAATATTGTCTATATATTCATTTTTATTGTTATTATGGCAGAATACTATTCATTGATTACCGCAAAATACAAATTTTGTTTATCGTTTATCTTATTAATTAATTTATTTGTTTTCGTTGACTCTTTGGCCTTAAACTTTTATCCGTTACTGTATATATTGAAATGTTCGTATCCAAGGTCGTTTAATTTACTCATATTTTAAAATTATTTGTTTCCTGTTTACGTTGTGATGTAATCAAAAATTTGTTTTGTTTCAGACCGATTACCTGAATAATTATTCACCGAAACGAATCAATCCCCCAATTAATTCGAATGATCGACGTTCTTCTGTAAGTATTTATAATTTATGTAATAACCGCCGTCCTATACATATATTCACCAACAGAAATCCCTACTTTCCTTTCTCTCACGTGTTCGTCTCCTATGCGATTCCTACATTTGCATCACAACCTACTGTTACCTAGTAATAACCTACTGTTAGTGGCCCTAATAAGAATGTTCTTTCCTCTTCCTCAATTCTGCTCTTTTTCCCCCCTCCTTCTTCGGCGCATTACAGTTAAAAATAAAAGTTAGTTAGCAGCTATATTAGGAATGTTTTTTAGAACTAATTACTAGCACATATCTACGTAATAGCTTCCTCGAAAAATAGAAAAACAATATGGATACCAATTGATTATAATAACATTCCTTTTTTTGTTAATACTTGGTAAACTTAAAAGTATTTTAAATATTCAAATGTTTTATCTTTTTGGAGATATTTACAAAAAAAACACTGGAACTGCGGATAGTAAACAAAAAACAACTGTGAAATTAATTACGAGAATATCGAAACTATGTAAAGCAGATATCAAAAAAGAAAATTCTTTCGTGAAAAAGTAATTACATCATAGATACAATTTTTATTTTTAATTATAGTTAATTATGACTTTGTTACTAGATCAGAACAATATGTTCAATGAAACACTTATTAGCTTACGAAAACTTTAAACGATAGCGAGTTTTAAAATCATGACATGCTCCAAATATTTGAGTGGTAATATACAAAGATTCGTAAAATATTTATCGTAAGATACTCATTATAATATTTGGAAGGTAAAAAGATCTATATTTAGATTTTAGTTTCTTAATTGTATTCATAAAAGTAGGTACGAATTAGCATAAACGTCTGCGGCTTATCATATATGAATTTCGTCGATAATCTGTTTTTTTTCGTGATAATCAGACGAATATTTATTTCATTTTATTTTGCCTTAAATATTGCGCATAAACCGAATCCTAAACACCTGTATCGTTACGCAAAAATTCTCTTACCCGAATACTTCTATCTTCCAATTAACTCGCATAATGAAGGATCATTGCAGCATTTGGTAGAGCAATATGTATGTACAGTGACTCGCATATTTATTCATGTATATTCAACTTCTAAAAATTATTTTGCCATTTTATGTTTAAAAATTTTTAATCACCCGGTATGTATAGTAGCACAGTATTTTTATGTTGAACCATTAAATGATTCAATACTCGCGTGACATAATGGAAAAGTTACTTGCAAATTGTAGTACTGATAATAGAAGTCTTGCTAAATAGTGGGTAAATATTCAAATAAAATAAAATGTTATATTAAAGTGTTACATTAAAATGAATTAACACGTTCGTCGTCCATCGTGATTCGGCTGAGTTTCTCGTTGAGCCCAAATCCGATTGCATAGAAAACTGAGGTAAAAAAATATAAGAGCAGTAAAAATTTTAACTTTTTATTTTTATTTTATGTATTTTATATTTATACATATTATACTTCAATCCTTATTCCACTGAATTCCTTTTATAATTCCAATTAAAAATCCTATTTAACTTTAAGAAAAAGAGCGTCACCCAGTGTTAAGGTAGTTCTACGAAAGTAAGATGACTATTTCAGATATTAATTAATAAATAATGTAACTCACATAACTGTTCATATTCATTTACAATTTACCATGTGTTTTTTTTTTTAATAAAATATAACTTTTTCTTAAAACATAAAAATTTTATTAGTTAATAATCTTAGCCAATTTATATCTCTTATACTTCAATTCTGAGTTTCTAAAATAAAAAAAAAAATCCAAGTGTACTTAAAAAGAGAAAGGTTGAATAAATAGAAAGTGTGAATAAATTTGTGAGCCACTGTACGTAGTGTTATACCCAATGTTTCTCTTTATCGAGAAGATTCGTTCATCTTGCTCTCCCGTTTAATCTCGTTCGAATTACCAGAACAGAAATCAACAGTTTTTATAACCTTCGTAATTTCGGCGTAAAACACGAGCATGATCGTTCCGAGAAACGCGTAGCCTCCCTCGGAACCCCGATAAGGAAAATCGCTTATCCCACGATTTCAAACGTTCCATCGTCACCTTCAAGTTTCCTAAGCACTCGTAACCCTAATCCCGGAGCCTCACGTGGCCGTGTCAGGTGTTGACGCACCGATGCTCGCCGACTGATTTACATCGCCGATTAACGATCGTTTAGACAGAGATCGTCTTAAGTCCGCGCGAGTTGCCTCTTGCAGACATGCAAATACCGCGAGTGTACAAACACGAGGCCTAGCGCAAGTGCCGATAAACGGTATAGGGCACTAGAAGATAAGGAAGAAGCTTCTTGACACTTGAAGTTTCACCGTCTCTAGTACGTTCCACTGTCACACTCCAGCCCCTCCACTATCCATTCAAGATAGTGCCGCGATAGTCGGTCTTCGTTGCGCTGTCGGCGCTGATAGCTCCGTCTCCCTCCAAATCCCCGACATAATAACGTGAAGTGGTTCACGGACTGCGTTCAGTAAGAGCACGCGCCGTCGTTCCTGTCGCATCGATCCTGAATCAGGACTGCTAAAGGCGATCCAGAATATTGCGCAACGTGGCGCACACGCACACACACGTTCACGCGTTCTTCCTAGTAGACTACACCGTTGCAAACGTTGGCACACGTTAGCTTCGTGTACGACATAAGAAACCAGACTCGACATACACTCGATCCTACACGACTACGTTTCAAGTACTTATCGGACGGATCGGTTGAAAGATCGGAAGCGATCACGTAAGCGTGAAGGAGATCGAACGGGACTCGCTCGAGACTGTTTTTGCGGGTAGATTCAAAAACGAAGCCCTTCAGAGCGAGTTCGAACCACGCCGGTAACATCGATACACTGTTGGTTTCCGGTACCACGAAGGAGCTGAGAATAAAGGAAGAAGAATCGGCCCAGCAGGAGAGCCCAGGATGACGATCAACGCGTCGTCCATGGTGACGGACTACCTGGTGTTCGTCGGCTGCATCATCGCCTCGTTCATCATACCGTTATGGAGCAAGTTCCGTGGACATCGAAAGGAAACCACCAAGGCGGACTACGTGTTCGCCACCGGAAACGTCTCGATGGGCGCTATGATGCTGTCGATAGCGAGGGGCACCCTTGGCGTCAGATCTTTCCTCGGATACCCGTCCGAGTTGTACTACAGGGGCAGCGCTATGTGGGAAACCATCTACGGTATGCTGTTAGCGTACCCCATCGTGTGCTTCATCTTCGTCCCGGTTTACTACAGCCTCGGCATCACGTCGGTCTATCAGTACCTAGACATGAGGTAATTATCTCGGGTTCTCGTGCTACTTTACGTCTTATCGCCCGTGGGAATAGCGTTTAACGTGAACGATGAAAAACATTGGTAGAGATCGGGGGAAGGGTATGGAAAATTTGTTCGAGGAATTTTCCCTTTTCTTTTTTTTCTTTCGCTTACGTTTATTTGAGGAGAACAATGCTTTGTGCAAATTTTAGGGTTTTTGAAGTACCTACTGGAAATTTCAGATCGCTCTATAAGTTCTAGTCGGTTATTGTGTGCACGTTTGCACTGCTGCTCAAAAATTTCGGTAAAACGAGTTTATTTGTAAATATGTAATGTTCATAATTTAAACTACTTTACATCTTATCGCCTGTGGGAATAGCGTTTAACGTGAACGATGAAAAACATTGGTAGGGATCGAGGAAAAAGTATGGAAAATTAATTCGGGGAATTTTCCCTTTTCTCTTTTTTCTTTCGCTTACCTTTATTTGAGAAAAACAATGGTTTGTGCAAATTTTAGGGTTTTTGAAGTACCTACTGGAAATTTTAGATCGCTCTATAAGTTCTAGTCGGTTATTGTGTACACGTTTGCACTGCTGCTCAAAAATTTCGATAAAACGGGCTTATTTGTAGATGTCTAATGTTCATAATTTAAGATTGAAATTATAATTATATCATGAATCTTTATTAAAAATAGCGGCCAGATCACAAAATGCTCCTTGTAAAAAACGAAAGGCGTTACTTGTATTCTGAAGGTTGATTCTAAAATTCTTTTCTTTTATTAATCTTCAGAAGTTTCAGAGATTCTATAATATATAATAATTAAAATGTATTTTATATTTGACTTTTGGAAACGTCTACAAGAAACTTGGGGCGATATTAAATTGAAAATGATTAAAAGATTAATTATTGAATTATCAAAATTCTATCTAAAAAATAGAGATTTGTGAAATAATAAGTCTATTATAATTTGTAGCCCTAATTATTTATGATAAAATTATTAATATTGATATTAGTATTATTAATAATGCTTTAAGCAGCAGTGTAATTCAATATTCAAAGAATATTTGTAACTAAAAACGTTACAGATATGATTGCAGCAATTTTTACTGTGCAATACACTGCGCAATGTCAAAATTCGATAAAACTTTGCTAAAACTAATTTCATATGACTTTTCATTCACGTTTGTGCAAGCAAATCATATATTTCAGAAGTAATTATTCAATCCGTATGTCATCTTATGCGATTAAGTGTTACCTTGAATCAATAATATATTATGTAGTTTGAAATCGACTATTTTTCAATTATTTTCTTATTTGGTTACTAAATAAAATAATTTACTAGTTTACTTTTTATTAAAATAATTGCTACCTAAAATAATCTTTAAATTTATTTGACCAATTATATACATCAGAAAGATAAATTTTCTCACAATGGTTGACGTACACAGATTTACCCGAAAATATTCAAAGATTACATATTGTAATAAAACTTTATATAAAATAATGTAGCACCCATTATTTTATTTAAAAAAAAATAATCTCGATATTTCATTATTTCATTTATTCGCCCATGCTTATTTTCATCACATGAAACACATTTACTGATTTGTTGCAATCAGACGCTTTCTCTAGACTAAGTAGAAACAGTTCTGCATTTAAAATTTGTATTTATAAGTATTACATCGCGACACGAACTTATGGTACGATCTAATAATTGAAAGCGGCAAAGTTAATAGGTTCCGTCGCCTAGACGGAATACTAAGCGTAGTATCAGCTTTCCTGAAATCGTTCCCGAGGATCACGAGTACACGTGACGAATTACGGGAAAATTTAAATTTACCACCATATATACGGTGGCCCGATATCATCGTTTGCTTCGCCGAAACCGTGCTGCTTTACATTTTCAATTTACCCACCGGTCCTGGCATAAATCTGCTCCTCCTTTCTCGCGAAAATCACGAACCTTCTAGACTAACGGTGGCCAAAGCACAGAGCTCTTCTAAATGCTTGCTACGACTCCGCGGTAGTAATGGGATCAAGTAGATTGGAATCTGATTGTGAAGTTCCGAGCACTTCACGAGTTCTTAGAAAGAGAGAAACAATATTAGTAGCCCGTCGCGTTTTAATTATGACTCATGAGCAATCCCGACTCATGATGCAGATTGTATAGACAAGATAATATAAAGACACGTTATATACGCGATGCAACTTAATTTTAATTTTAACTGCAGTTTCATCAAAGTTTAGTAGATTTATAAAATGTAGATTCTGAATGTATATTTTGTATAATAATTCAGTATTTTTCATGTAATACATTGTTTAAGTAATAGGCAATTGATAGTAACAGAGTCTGCCTGAAAAATAACGAAATTGCCAATATGTGTATTAATTCAAAAACTGTTTAATGTTAATAGAGTCTGTCTGAAAAGATCTGTTTGTAAAGATTGTTCACTTTTGTTCGAAGCATGTTCCTTCGTCAACAATATAATGGTAAATTCAATCGGTCAACGAATAGATAAATTTTCTATCTAGTTTGAGAATCAGACAAGATATTATAAAGACACGTTATATACGCGATGCAACTTAATTTTAATTTTAACCGCAATTTCATCAAAGTTTAGTAGATTTATAAAATTTAGATTCTGAATGTATATTTTGTATAATAATTCAGTATTTTTCATGTAATACATTGTTTAAGTAATAGGCAATTGATAGTAACAGAGTCTGCCTGAAAAATAACGAAATTGCCAATATGTGTATTAATTCAAAAACTGTTTAATGTTAATAGAGTCTGTCTGAAAAGATCTGTTTGTAAAGATTGTTCACTTTTGTTCGAAGCATGTTCCTTCGTCAACAATATAATGGTAAATTCAATCGGTCAACGAATAGATAAATTTTCTATCTAGTTTGAGAATCAGACAAGATATTATAAAGACACGTTATATACGCGATGCAACTTAATTTTAATTTTAACCGCAATTTCATCAAAGTTTAGTAGATTTATAAAATTTAGATTCTGAATGTATATTTTGTATAATAATTCAGTATTTTTCATGTAATACATTGTTTAAGTAATAGGCAATTGATAGTAACAGAGTCTGTCTGAAAAATAACGAAGTTGCCAATAAATATTAATTCAAAAACTGTTTAGGTAATGGACAATTAATACTAACAGAGTCTGTCTGAAAAGATCTGTTTGTAAAGATGGTTCACTTTTGTTCGAAGTATGTTCCTTCGACAACAATATAATGGTAAATTCAATCGGCCAACGAATAGATAAATTTTCTGTCTATTTTGAGAATTACTTTGAGTATTCTTGTCTTTATATCATTGGGATGTCGTCGTGGCGAATCTCTTTCATTGAAGCTTTTATGAAGAAATTAAAGAATACGCATAAATGATCATTTTCTGAAGCTTGTCTTAACATCTTACGAATTTACATTACAGCTTTATTACTAATTATACTGGCTCCAAAAAGTATTCGTACACTATGTCACAAATAAATTCGTTTAACGTTTAATAAAACTTTGTG
>JAOPTO010001488.1:0-27500 GCA_033822845.1 Tetrapedia diversipes | reverse complement strand
ACAATACTGCGTTTGATGCTTTGTTTATTAGTTATAAGCAATTAATTAAACGGGCCATTTTACGCCTGAGAGCAGGCAAACTGGGCAACACGGTAGGTAATGGAAGAGTTAGCTGTATGCAACATTCTAAAACGAAAATCAAGAGTAACAATATTGCGTTTGACGATTTGTTTATTAGTTATAAGCAACTAAAGGGAAAAAATTGAAGGGGTAACTTTATGCAACATTCTAAAACAAAAATCAAGAGTAACAATACTGCGTTTGATGCTTTGTTTATTAGTTATAAGCAATTAATTAAACGGGCCATTTTACGCCTGAGAGCAGGCAAACTGGGCAACACGGTAGGTAATGGAAGAGGTAGCTCTATGCAACATTCTAAGATGAAAATCAAGAGTAACAATATTGCGTTTAACGGTTTGTTTATCAGTTATAAACAACTAAAGGGAAAAAATTGAAGGGGTAACTTTATGCAACATTTTAAAACAAAAATCAAGAGTAACAATACTGCGTTTGATGCTTTGTTTATTAGTTATAAGCAATTAATTAAACGGGCCATTTTACGCCTGAGAGCAGGCAAACTGGGCAACACGGTAGGTAATGGAAGAGGTAGCTCTATGCAACATTCTAAGATGAAAATCAAGAGTAACAATATTGGGTTTGATGCTTTGTTTATTAGTTATAAGCAATTAAAAGAATTGGCTACCTTACGCCTGAGACCAGACAAACTGGGCAACACGGTAGGTAATGGAAGAGTTAGCTCTATGCAACGTTCTAAGACGAAAATCAAGAGTAACAATATTGCGTTTGACGCTTTGTTTATACAAACAATCTAATTACCCATTCGTCCTTTTGAAATCTCTCTCTCTCTCTCTCTCTCTCTCTCTCTCTCTCTCTAAATCACTACAGGATTAACTACGACGAGGGACACGGTCCGCGGAGTACATGGTGTGTAATGAATTGAAAAATCCGCAGAAATTCCAGTTACCGACATTATCGCGGTCGTTCGTGAATACCTAAACGAATTTATTGCCGCGGGTTATCTGCGAGCAGCGTGTAACGGTCAATTTGTTCCCTCTCGTTCACGGGGCAACGGGGTAGGGGCGGCTCGACCCTGAGGAATTTTCGCTCGGGTTCCGGGAAACGTGGCAGTGAACGCCACTCGCCGTGGCAAATATTGGTCCCGCGAGATTTATCTTTCTCGCAACGACGACCTACCGCAACGCGCTACACGTTCTGCCTGGCCTGTCACATCCGTCCTGGTTCGTGAAACGGGACAAAACTTGACTTCTTTTATATTGTAGGAATGCGATCGAGCGGATGCGAGTTTGGAAAAATCTGAAGAGTATGTACTTGAGTTGGGCGATTGTCGTGCGAACGCAGAATGTTTGGGCTCGAATGTTTCTAAGGCGTGAAAGACGAGAACTTGAGAAAACAGTGCGACTGAGAAATTCTGGGTGGTCGTGACCGAATGCGTAGAGTGAGAAAGGTTGGCAATTAGAATGAAAGGAAACGAGTGTTTGGAAGAATATATGACGGGGAAAATGCGAGCGCGAGGCAGAAAGTGTTTGACTAACGTGGAAGAAAGGTTTTGATTGTGAACGTAGAAAGAGTGTTAAAGTTGCTAAGTTTTGTTGTAGTTTTAGATATTAAATAGTTTTATTAATCACATTACGCTTGTCCGCTCGCAACGCCTTCGCGTCTCTTGCTCTACTGACTACCTTACTCTACTGACTACCTTCGCCTTTTGTCACACCGGTTCACGCGCTCTCTCTCGCTCTCTCACTCATTCCCTCTCATTCTTTCCTCACTCAGCCTATCATTCGCTCCATTACAAACAATCTAATTACCCATTCGTCCTTTTGAAATCTCTCTCTCTCTCTCTCTCTCTCTCTCTCTCTCTCTCTAAATCACTACAAGTTGTAAAGTCGTTTAAGTTATTTTTGTTAAATTGTTTTTAAATATACTGTCATTAATATTTTAATCGCTTCACTTTTATTTTTCACACCTGAATTCCATCTTCCGTTCTACACTTTATAGAACATTTCCTATAATATTGTTTGTTTCTGCGCGAGTGTTTATAATATTTCCTTTTCGATTATGTAAAAGGGATCCCCTATCATTTATTTATGAAGCTAGTGAGCCTAGCGCAAGAATTTGTTATAGAAGTAAAAGTTCGATTATTAGTTCTTCTACATGATCATAATGTAAATAATTCAGTAGAAATTTTTCTTACAGGTTAATATAAATATTATATTATATTTTGAATTAAATGATTTGTTTCTACAAAAGTAATGCTTACATTATACAATATAATGCTTACATTATACAATATAATGCTTATATTGTTTTATAGGTCTCCTAGATGATTATGATGCATTGATATCAACTGCATTAAAAACTTCTGGATTTGTAAAACTTTTGAAAGATCATCTAGGCAAGTTTAATTGTAAATTTCCTTTATCATGGGGATCTTTTATTAAAAAATTATATCAGATCTACATATATGATGATCCATTGATACAAAATCATTTGCCACCCTTTATTGGTCAGGTAAATAAGATTATATTATATTGATATTTCAATTTTATTAAAAATGCATGCTTGGCCTATACTTACGGTGACCATACACTTCCGGACAAAAAGATAGTACATATGTTATTTGTATTGGGTTGGAGGGAAAGTTCTGTCGTATTTTCCGTTTCCGTTAATTCATGTGAAACCCAAACACTTTGCTTCAACACAAACCCAAGAGATTTAATGTGATCTCCAACAGTTGTACGATGAACGCCAAACTCTTCTGCAATTTCTCGACTTGTTAAATGTGGATTATTTTCCAACATGGATCGCAAAACATCATTATCGATCTTGAATGGTCGTCCAGATCGATCGCTTTCTTGGAGGCTCAGATCCCCGGAACGAAATTTGCTTAAACCATCTTTGACAAGTACGAACATTTACAATATCTTTTCCAAATACCACACATAATTTTTTACATGCAACCGATGCGTTGCTTCCTTTTTGGAATTCATACAAAATGCGGTGTCGTAAATGCACGTTATCTACTGACATGTTTTTCACTTTAAATATCACAAGTAAATGATGAACGGTAAAAAAGGACTCCTTTTGTATTATACAGCAGGTTAAAAAACAAAAAAAATTCCCAATGACTCACTAGCCAGATGTTTCTTTTATTTACGAGAAAAATTACCTGCTTATTTAAAATACGACAGAACTTTCCCTCCAATCCAATAGTAATTCGTAACTCAAACGGCTATAAACTTATTCCGTGATCAATTGCAATCAATCTAAACTTTTAGCACAAACTACGAGATATCTCATAGTTGGCAATCTACATATACTTATTATGAGACATGTCGTAGTTGACAGTGAATGGGTTAAGAGGACAATCCTTTATTTCATTGCTCTGTCCTCTAACTTTATTTATTTCCCAAAATAAACCTTTTATCCTGTATTTTGTAAAGTCGACGCAAAGTTTAAAAAAGATTTTTTTAATAGTGTATCGAACAAGCAGCATTATTATAAGCAAAACTTATATTAATTATATTATTGTTATACTTTCGTGATTTTATCAAGCAGCAACATAATGGGCCTGCAAATAAGCAAAATAGATTTCCTTTATCCTTCTGAAATTTTAATTTGAGTTAATGTGTATGTACGAAATATTGCAAGATTTTAGCTTCCATATTTTTAAACCGTTTGTAAATTTCTGACCATTTTAGAAAACGTCAATTTCCACGATTTCTCATTTTTCCACGATTACAACAAAGTAATTGTATGAAAAATTCAAGAAAAAAATGAAAAAACACCTCCAAACCGTGACAATGTGTCATTGGCACATTGCCGTGACCAGGATTCGAACCTGGGTTACTACGGCCACAACGTAGGGTCCTAACCACTAGACGATCACGGCTACTGGAGGATTCAAGGAATACTTGGTGTACAGTCGATGATCGTACACAATAGTGGGCAACTTACTCAACCAACTGTGAAATCCTTTCTATTCAAGTTCCATTGTATTCGTAACTCATATATACCTGGGCATTAAGTCTACTTTTTTCTAAAAATTATAATGCATACGTCTCCTGTATCAAATTTTTCATTTTTTTTTTTAATAGTAAAACTTATTTCATTTTGAGTTTTTAAAATAATAGTGTGAAAACGATATTATGACGATATAAAAGGTTCTTAATTTTTCACCTTTGATTTGATTTCCTTCGAAGTGTGACTTTTTAAGTTTAAATATAGCAAATCGTAAAATCGACCAAATAGTTTCCGTCGTCGTATTTTAATTGACAGAAAGGTCAATCAGACTAATTAATTAAACAGTTCAGCAGACATTAAGACAGTGTTTATGACAAAAACAATTAAACAGTTGAATTTTATTAAAAAAGTGACATAATAATTTAACTAATGCTGCTTTGTTGTAAGTCATAACAAGACTGTGAATATTTATGGAAATTTTTATAAGTACAAGTAAAGGAATTAAATACAAACACAAATTTGTTTCCTTTTCTAAATATCAGAATCTACATTTTACTTTACGTTTTTTTGCATTTTTTTACTAATTCACTATTAAATGAATTTTGTGTTTCTTTATTGACTCAAATTTTCCACGAACGCATAAATAACCACAGTTTAATCATAACTAATACTGCAATAGTTATAAACACTCTTCATATTTAAGAATAAGTTAAATTTATTAAAACAGTAAAATTCTGCACAGAATCAATATTTATTTATCACATAATAAAAATAATAATAGAATGAAAAATTGTATATGTTTATTGCTTCCATTACAACTGTTGAATAAAACTGAAGAAATCAGTAAAATTTTATATATTTCTCCTGGAATTTATTATTTATACAGTGCATATATTATATAATTTTTATATTTATTACATATTTATTTATATATTTATCAATTATTATATTATCATTATATTATTAATTTATTTATAATATTATATATTTATTTATATATTTATCAATTATTATATTATTATTATGTTATTAATTTATTTATAATATTATATATTTATCTATTATTATGTAATTTTTATATTATATAATCTATTATTGTGTAATTTTTATATTATATAATTTATTATTATGAAATTTTTATACTATATAATCTATTATTATGTAATCTTTATATTATATAATTTATTAATATATAATCTGTATATTATGTAATTTATTAATATATAATCTTTATATAATATAATTTATTAATACATAATCTTCATATTATATAATTTATTATTATATAAACTTTATATTATATAATTTTTCTTTTCTCAAACACTGAAACAGTCCCACGTAATGTCAAGGCATCTTAATCGTCGTCAGATAACGAGAGAGCTGCTCATCTGTGCAAATATTAGCATCTCTACATATTTTTCTCGTTATCTAGTCGGCAGTAAATATTGTGAAAGCAAACACTCCCGTCCTGAGTGCAACTATGTATTATAATTGCTTTAGCTAATTGGAAAGCTTTCACGGCTGAGTGAACCATAATGAACGAGTTGATCGTAAAACGTAATTCGTATTTTATGCAAATAACGACGTCGTGGAAAATCCGCAACGAAAGCGAATAAATTATGTCTACATGAACGCACACTTCTAAGTAACGAATAAGGAATTTATTTGGCTAAAAATTAATCGTTGCTATCGTTGAGAGTTTATTATTATAATTATTACACATTTAATTAATTATTGTTTCTGATGTCTGATTTGTGTTCAATTTGTACATGTCATTCTGGAATAAATTCGTTTCATCTATAATTTTTATTAGAAAATTATTCGAATTAAATTTCATTTAAGGAAATATGTATAAAAGATAGAAACATTATAATGTCCAACATTGAAGCGATCCTAAAATTAATAAATGTGATATTATTTAATTAAATTATTATTAAATCAGGCAACATTCGTGAATTCATCCATTCGTGCATTTCTGCATGCATAACTTCCTTTTTCTATCAAATTTCTAAATTCTCAATTCTCTTTATCTACAAAATTTTTAAACTCTTCAATATTTTGCCTTCTAATGACAAATTATACTGGTGAAGTATATATTTATTATACTTCGTTTAAGTATAATAAAATTGTTATGTGTGTAATAAAGCTCAATTTTAGTTTTAACACTTAGCTAACCGAACGGAGAAATCTCCCATTATTTCCTCTGCCATTAATTTTACTTTTGTTATTAGTTAGTCTTGAACTAGTGTTGAATTTATTAAAAATCGTACTTTGAAACAGCAGCAAATGCATTTGATGCACCGTGAACAACACTAGTTCAAAACTAACTAATAACCAAGGTAAATAGAAACAATGGCAGAGGAAAGAATAGGAGACCTCCCCTTTATGCGTTGTTTTGTATATTAAATTTACAATCATTTGAACTACTACACTTGTGTTATTTACTGTATTAATACCAAACGTGTCATATTTACTGTATTTATACTAAATGACCTGGCCTTAAAGTCTAATTTAAAAATTATACTAAATTCTACGTTCAAAAATAAAAATGTAAGCGTGAAATTTTTTATCGCTAACTGAAACTTATTTTATGCATTGTTTCTTATATCAAATTTATAACTATTTGAACTACTACACTTGTATTATTTACTGTATTAACACCAAACGTGTCATATTTACTGTATTTATACTAAATGACCTGGCCTTAAAATTTAATTTAAAAATTATACTAAATTCTATGTTCAAAAATAAAAATGTAAGCGTGCAATTTTTTATCGCTAACTGAAACTTATTTTATGCATTGTTTCTTATATTAAATTTATAACCATTTAAACTACTACACTTGTATTATTTACTGTATTAATACCGAACGTATCATATTTACTGTATTTATACTGAATATTCTTCTCCTACAATTTGATTTAAAAATTATACTAAATTCTACGTTCAAAAATAAAAATGTAAGCGTGCAATTGAACTTATTTTATGGATTGTTTCTTATATTAAATTTACAACCACTTGAACTACTACACTTGTATTATTTACTGTATTAATACCAAACGTATCAACACTAGTTCAAAACTAACTAATAACCAAAGTAAATAGACACAATGGCAGAGGAAAGAATAGGAGACCTCCCCATTCGGTTGGTTAAGTTTTAACTGTAGTTCCAGTTAAACAGATTGAAGACTGTTGCATTCAAATTACGTATAATATTTTAATATTTTGCAGTTAGTACTAGTGTTAAGGTAGTGGAGAACTAACACTAACATATGTTGTCACCGTCAAAATAATAACGCAAAGGGTTCAGTTTTAAATTGTCAACTTCTTTCTTTTATATACTTTCCAACTTTCTACGTTTTGTGAAAGTTTCAAGCTTCCAATAATTAATTTCTTCCGATCGCTAAAGCTTGTCTACGTTATTAGTGACTGAGTTTCGATGCAAGGAGCTAACTTTCCCCCTCACACGAACACGCACACACATGAAGTAATCAATACTGTAATTCATCAGTTGGTGAAAGACAAAAACCCTTCCGCCGGTAGCGTTCGAGAATATCAACGTGTCTTCCTGTTGAAAAATTCGATGCGGAAACCCGGTCACGTTTCCGTGCCACGTGGACGGAAAAAGTAAAAAGAGTTGTAACGGAAAATCTGATCCCACAGAAACACCCCGAAAACGTGTACAACAAGCAAATCCTGGCTGACACACGATAGCCTAATCTGTCTTTGGATCATCTTTCCTTGACACTAGAACTACCTACAGTTAAAGAGTACCTATTTGCATGGAAGAGATGAAATTAAAAATTGTATGAAAAAATTCCGAATACATGGAAAACAAATCTTTATTTATAACTTCTGCAGAAAATTATAATAAGTTTTGGAAGGTTTTCCACAGTGAATTTATAAGACTGCTATAAATGATCAATCCAATTGGTCATTTTGAATGCTCTGGTAATTCTAGTGTTAATGCACCTTCAACACTAGAGCTGCTGAAAATTAAAATGCACTTATTTGCATGGAAGAGATAAAATTAAAAATTGTATGAAAAAATACTGAATACATAGAAAACAAATCTTTGTTTATAACTTCTGCAGAAAATTATAATAAATTTAGGAAGGTTTACCACAGTGAATTTATAAGGTTACTATGAATAATCACCAGTTGGTTATTTTGACTGCTCTGATAGTTCTAGTGTTAATACACCTTTAATGTTCAAACTACCTACAGTTAAAGAGTACCTATTTGCATGGAAGAGATGAAATTAAAAATTGTATGAAAAAATTCCGAATACATGGAAAACAAATCTTTATTTATAACTTCTGCAGAAAATTATAATAAGTTTTGGAAGGTTTTCCACAGTGAATTTATAAGACTGCTATAAATGATCAATCCAATTGGTCATTTTGAATGCTCTGGTAATTCTAGTGTTAATGCACCTTCAACACTAGAGCTGCTGAAAATTAAAATGCACTTATTTGCATGGAAGAGATAAAATTAAAAATTGTATGAAAAAATACTGAATACATAGAAAACAAATCTTTGTTTATAACTTCTGCAGAAAATTATAATAAATTTAGGAAGGTTTACCACAGTGAATTTATAAGGTTACTATGAATAATCACCAGTTGGTTATTTTGACTGCTCTGATAGTTCTAGTGTTAATACACCTTTAATGTTCAAACTATCAGCAATTAAAGTGTACTTATTTGCATGGAAGAGATAAAATTAAAATAATACTGAATACATAGAAAACAAATCTTTATTTATAACTTCTGCAGAAAATTATAGTAAATTTTTGAAGCTTTACCAACAATGAATTTATAAGGTAGCTGTGAGTAATCATCAATTGGTCATTTTGATTGCTTTGATAGTTCTAGTGTTAATGCACCGTTAACACCAGAACTTCCGATAATTAAAGTACACTTATTTGCATAGAAGAGATGAAATCAAGCACCATAGCAGCAAATTGGTCGCCGCACAAATTAAGCCGGGCTGCAAACATGCGACGTTAATTTTGTGGTAGAATGGGACAAATTATGATAATTTCGGTTAATTACAGGTTAACACAAAGTTGTGTATTACATTAAATATCATAAACTAACATATATATATATTTATATAGTCAGAGAGCACCATCGAAAGAGCAGAGATTGAGTGAGGAAGAAGTTAAGAAATAGAGTAATACAGTAAAAATAGAATATATAATTATATGTATATATATTCTAATAGTAATATAGTAAAAATAGAATATATAAATATATATATATATATATATTCTAATAGTAATATAATAAAAATAGTATATATAAATATAAATAAATATATATATATATTCTAATAGTGATATAATAAAAATAGAATATATATATTTTTTAATAGGAATATAGTAAATATAGGATATATATTATATAGAATATATATATATATTCTATTCTAGATTATATATTCTATACTACATATTCTATTTTTACTATATTACTCTATTTCTTAACCTCTTTCTCACTCACTCTCCACTCGCTCGACGACACTTTCTGACTCACGTACTCTTTTCAACTGTCTCATCAGGACACACTTCATACCATACACAACACAATATACACCAGATAGGTCACTCACTTTAAACTATTCGCACGCGTAAAACCAACACTCACAAATTTCAGCAACGGCTAAGCAAACGGAAGCAGCAGGAATCCAGGTTCCTTTTCTCCGACCAGACGATGAATATCCACGCGGCTCGCCTAATCGGCTCGTGTTTAACCGCGAAACTGCATCCTGGCCGCTCGTTAACGGCGCAACGACACGTGAGCAACGCGATAATCGTGTTTTTCTACGGCGCTACTTCGCGGCCACCGGAAAAAAGATCGCGGACGCTCGTTAGGTCGCGTTAACCCCGACCCGCTGAAACATTATGCAGGACGAGATACCGATTTTCCGTTCCCTGCGTTTTATTACCACTTTCACGGTGATTGTTAAGCGGCGGAGGGAAGATGCTATCGGTTGGATACGTCGATTACACGAAGCAATGGATCGGGTTCGCGGTTGCTGTGAGTACACTCCCTGACAAAAGGATAGCACATGTGAACTATCTTTCGTGAGTGTTAGTTTAACCCTTTCGCTACGAGCGTCGCCTATAGGCGACATCCGCGCGACGACCTGTGTGTACGTGTGCCGACCTTTTAGAATTTACCATTCTGAATTAACACGTTGAATGCCGGGCAAGTTTTATAGGGTTCACCCGTAACGCCACGATGAAGTTTCCATTATATGATATACGGGGTGTCCCAGGTTTTAATGTTCAAACTTTGTCAGTGTATTCTATAGCACAAAGTAAGAAAAAAATAAGCGACGAGGAACTTTTATGATCTTAGAAGCCACCAAGCAATGATTCCATCATATCACTGAATGCATCCTCTGTCCTACGTAATAACATAAAATATACAGGGTGTCCCAGGCTTTAATGTTCAAACCTTGTCAGTGTATTCCACGGCACAAAGTAAGAAGGAAATGTTATGTAAACATAGGTCATACAGAACTTTATTAACCCTTTGAGTGCTATGGGCGCATATATACGTCTGACAGAAGTTGCTCGTAGGGACTATGGACGCATATATGCGTTTGTCAATTTTTGTTTCCTTCACCTTATGATTTTTTCCGTGGCCACACGTTTCGGCGTTAACCTTTTAGTGTTGACGAAAATTACTCGTAGGGATCATGGACGAAAATATGCGTTTGCCAATTTTTTCGATCTTTCGCTTACTGCAACGCGATTGTCAGTGTACAAGTAACAATACTCCGTCTTCAGCAATAGTGCGCCGTTCCTTCGAAGCTCTTAGGCTAAAAGTATTCAGCACTCAAAGGGTTAAGAAGTTATAATAAAAATTCAGAATAGGAATAGTAATCAATTTGCTGTTACTGCGAGCATTGGCTTCGATAGATCAACAGTATTGTGTTTTTCAGTGTGTTTATGTAAGCTACGTTTACTATCTGAGGTCACCAAACATTCAAACGAATTTTCGCCAATAATAGGTTGTGAGGATCGTAACGAGGTTTGGCGTGTGAATAGATTCAAGCGGACACGTTTAAACGCTAAGAAATAGGAAATTATTTACTTTAGGGGCCTCAACTACGATTTTAATGATTCTGAAGTATGTTATAGAAGAAAGTATTCTGAACAACTTTTTCCTATACATGTAACCATCGCTCTGCCTTAATTTCCGAGATATTTGCAAAATTCCTTCTGTGCTACTATTAGGTCGAGTCATAAGTAACTTCCGATGCAGCTAAGTAAAATCTATTGTTCTGAGTTACTATGACAAGAAATTTTTGTTTTCACCATATAGACGAAGCTTTAGTTAGTCTTTTATGAACTGTTTTGTGTGATACACGTTATGTTAAACTGTTTTTTTTAATCTCTGAAATGGAGAGTTACAAAGTACATATTCGTCATGCAATGCATTGGGAATTTAAACAAGGCAATAGTGCTAAGGCAACAGCTGAAAAAATATGCAGTGTATATGGTGAAGACTAATAACTGATCGGGCAGTTAGAAATTGGTTTATAAAATTCCGTTCTGGAGATACGACCTTAAAAGACGAACCGAGGGCGGGACGTCCTTCCGACTTTGACGACAACCTTTTAAAAGCAATATTGGAGCAAAATCCACGTCAATCAATAAGAAGTATAGCAGAAAGGTTGAATACATCACAATCAACTGTTAACCGTCACCTGGAGGAATTAGGGAAAGTCAGCAAGTTAGGAGTATGGGTAGCTCACAATCTCAGTGAACAGAATAAAGAAGATCGCATGTCAATCGCCACAAGTCTGCTCTCACGGGTAAAAATTAAGCCTTTTTTAAACAGGATTGTAACAGGCGATGAAAAATGGGTTACCTATGAGGATATAGTCCACAAAAGACAGTGGCTTGATAAGGATCAACCATCCCTATCAGATCCGAAAGCAAATATCCATGGCAAAAGATTTTATTGTGCGTATGGTGAGATTGTCAAGAAATAATTCACCACGAATTGTTGAAGTCAAATTTAACGATTACTGCAGATAGATACGTTCAGCAGTTGCAAAGAGTGCAAGAGAAACTCCACGAAAAGCGTCCTGCACTCGTCAATCGCAAAAACGTCATTCTTTTACACGACAATGCGCGGCCACATACAGCAAGGGTGACTCAAGAAAAAATTCTTCAGCTTGGATGGTCTGTTTTACCACATTCACCTTACTCCCCGGATCTTGCCCCAACAGACTACCACATTTTCTGTTCTTTATAAAACTTTTTGAATGAAAAAACCTTCAATTCTGAAGAGCAAGTCAGACAGGCTGTCAAAAATTTCTTCCAGTCCAAACCAATCACATTTTACAAGGAAGAAATTGATAAACTGTCAGGAAGATGGGAGAAGGTTATATATAACAGTGGTGAATACATAATAAATTAATATAATTTTGTTATTTAATGAGAGCAAAATAAATGTCTGATAAAAAAACGGAAGTTACTTATGACTCGATCTAATACAATAAAGCACGTGTCGTAATTACTAAAGTGTTCTCTACCAGAATCCTATTCAATCCGTCAAAATAACAAACAAAAAAATAAAAATCGCAAATCTTTCACCTGTTCCACCCTCGCTAGCGCCTCCAATTTTAATCAAGCACCCTGTGTCCCTTTAGTTGGGTCACATGAAGTATACAACCCCATAAAATTTTCGAAACTTTCCCAGAAGTAGATCTCGAGGACGGGGTGTCGTATGGGCGAGGGTGACCCAGTGTTTGAAAGGAATTTTGGCAAGTGGATCGGAGCTCGAGTGAACGTGGGGGTAACGGTGGTGTTTTCTGGTGGTTTGAGAGGGTTCAACGAGGACTGGACCTAATAATACCTAAACGTAAACACAGCCGATTGCCTACACACTGAAACAAACGAACAAAAATTAATAATAACGAGACAGAGGTTCAACGACCTTTCTTTCATTATTTCATCCATTTTATCATCGATTACGGATAACTGGTCTCGCTACAGTAAGATATCGAAGCTCATCCGCCACTAATCCACGACTCAAGTGTCGTCCAGCCGACTCGTTAAGCCTCGAACGTACAGGAACGTGGAAAGTGTAAAACATTGGAGAATGTCCAAGCAAGAAAGTACCATACTTTACAAGCGCGTGTTATTATGCTTCGTCGGTACATCGTCCGGAGAAACCTGAGACCGCGTCTATTAAGGTATTAAAATATTACGGCGATAAAGTTCCAGAAATTGAGATATTAAAGGTACCAAGGCTGAAATTAGTCCAACGGCAACGGTAAATCTGCCACACGGAAAAAGCAGCGTGAGGTTAATATGGTTATTACCGGCGATTCCTAAACGAAAGGATCCTCTTCTGGAACGCGCTTCTCCGCTAACTATCCGCGGATAAACGGCCGATCGTTTCTAAGTAGAAAATGGCCGTGATCTACAGGGTGTCTCAGAATTGTGGGTCAACGTGGTGCGCGCCAATGCACATTTTGGCGACTCTCAATTTGAGCCACGTAGGCCTATAGGTCTCTGAGAAATAGGCTTTAATAACTTTAACGCCATCCTGTACATTTATATATAATTTTTATTCTCGTTTCACCTACTTCATGTATGTTCACTTTGATTACGTTCTTGTTTTGTAAAACGATGTAGGCAACAGGTACCGACATTATAATCCAGAATAACCCTTTTTAATAAATAACGTTGAAGAAGTCTTTATTGTGTGTGATAGAGATGATAAACAGAGTGTGAGTGTGAGTGTGTGTGTGCGAGATTGAAAGAAGGGGAAAATGTAAAAACAATAGAACAGCGTGGTTGTACCGCACATGTTTCGGCACCGGCAGTTCTCCCAGATCCGTGTATATGAATAGATGTAGTGAATTAGTAATAGGTATTAGTAATTACGTAATGTTTAGGATAATTATAGAGTGTATGTATTATTATTATTATTATTATTATTATTATTATTATTTATTATTATTATTATTATTATTATTTATTATTATTATTATTTATTATTATTATTATTATTATTATTATTATTATTATTATTATTATTATTATTATTTATTATTATTATTATTATTATTATTTATTATTATTATTATTTATTATTATTATTATTATTATTATTATTATTAACCACTTGCGCTGACAAGAAATTCACTAGGCGCGTGTGCCAGAACCCGCTGGGAGGCGTGTTCGATGCCTTAGAGAAATTGGAAAAAAGTTTATATCTTCTAAGCTAATTCATTTTCGACCTAGGACTTTTAATACTTTGTTAAAGGGAACATAACACATCGATTGATGTTAAAATGATACAAATATAAACAGTAAATTTGTGTGCCACGCAGGACGTTTTTGTTTCTGTGACAATTTCCTAACGACGTGTATACCGCGTCGTTAACGATTCTGCGGCAAAAGCATTACGACGTTCGTGGCACGTCTTTCCAGCGCAAGTGGTTAAAGTGTTAAAAACTCAACAGTGTCTTATTACAGATTTGTGTGTTATGAATGAATGAGTGAATGATAGATACACTGTGATAGATTGATTGCGATAGATCGACTGTATAACTGTGTTGTCGCGCTTTTTTTTTTTGTTTTGAATTAATGATTATTGCGCCGCTCCTATTTGTGATCCAGACTTATCAGCTAAGAGATGTGAGTGGCGTTACCTATGGAAGTGAATAGATTAGATCTTGATTGCATAAGGTGAGGGGTGGAAACTTTTCAAAAAACCCCTCAACTTGGAAATAACTATGTTGTCGCGCTCAAGAAGGTCCTGCATTTATATTCCCTGGACGCGTTGAGAGGGGAACAATATGGAGACATGAAAAGGATTCTGCGAGTGTTTTTTTGGATTCTAACGAGACTACAATCAAACGCCCGTGATAATGAAGGTCGACTGGCCATTTGGGCCGAACAACGGGCCGACGTTCAGACCCTGTTGTAAAGCGTTTGATGCAACTCCATAGAACACCCGCAGGGGTTCCATGTCACCACAACGTTAACGCTAGATTTACGGACGTTTCTTGTATATCTATTAGTAATATACATATCTTAAGAAATAGATATACAGTGACTCCAAAAAGTATTCGTACACTATGTCACGAATAAATTCGTTTAATCCTGAAATTCAGAGTCTGATAGAAGTATTTAATAAAACTTTGCGGGTATGTAGATCGTAATAGTATACGTATGAATTAATCTCTTCTTTTCATCTAAATACCATTTTAAAGGGGTGAAACCAGCGTTGAAGCTTCTGAGTTTTCTCTCATTTTTTAAAGATAACTTAGCAATGGTACTTGATGAAGTGAAACCTTTCAAATAGAAAATGTTTAATTTTCAATACTCTATCGTCCTGCCATAAAAAAAAAAACGGTAAAGCTTGTATTCAAAGCGTGAAAAATCACTGAAACTTTGAGATTCGTTATCAGCCCTCTTAAAAGATATTTTGCCGCCAAAAAAATTGCGTCACTGTACATCATACAGAATTTTAAATTAGATTGAGTTGATAGAGTTGAGAGGAAAATAAATTAGGTTCATAATAAGTCATAATAAGGGAATAAAAGACAATAAAAATTGCTAAGAATAACAGTAATTATTTTTGCAAAAATTGCTCATGAAATTAGAAATCCATCAAATTGATGGGTCTCGTAAATCTAGCGTTAAGAAAGACTTGTGTCCCTTATTTTTGCCCAACAGTCCCCAAAGTGAGGTTCGCAGAAAATTCTCACGCCCAAACGTACAAAATTTACGTTTTAAGCCTCCATTACTAAAAGAACAAAGTTAACTGAAACTTTCATTGCAACAAATATTCTTTTCATCAACTCTCGGCAAATATTTGTGTTCAACCGATAATTTTGCAACACCCTGTATACGAAACAGGAACACGGACCGCTAAACGGATAAGAAAGGGACATTGCGGTAAAACGTTCAAGTAAATTAGCGGTCGAGAGGAGAAAATGGGAACGGATTCGAGCTGGCCAATTAAATTCCGAAGACGCGGTTCAGATATCGCCATTGCGTGTATCAATTAAAACCGATCCTGGTAACGAGCGTGAAGCTCTAATCACGTAGTGAACGCAGACTATGTAGCTAAAATGTAGTTGAAGCTTCATATTTACGAATCTGTTAATAATACTGCTACACGTGTGTTATTTACTGTAATAACCAATTAAAGATCAATGTTAGCTTAATTAAACTTTTCGTTTGTAATTATTTTTCAATTAATTTACATTGCTAAATTTTACTGTGGTTACGAAAACAAATTCTACAGATTTGCTCAAATAACTACAATGTAAAGAAACAAAATTTTATAAATTGACTGAAGAAACCTGGAAATTAAATTGTATTAACGCAACGTCAGTTTTTAATGGGTTAGTATTAAACGTATCATATTTACTGTATTTATACTAAATGACCTGGTTGTACAATTTGATTTAAAAATTATACTAAATTTTACGTTCAAAAATAAAAATGTAATTTTTTATGTGCGTGCCATCTTTTATCCCTAACTGAATCTTATTTTATGCATTGTTTCTTATATTAACCCTTAGCGCTCCGTGCACTTCTTTTCTTCATATGCAACAGTCCCTTTTTCAGAAAATTCCGATTTCTTCGTAGTAAATACGTCTTTACCATTGTGCAGCTTTACATACTCGACATAACATCCTTCCCTGTCTTTAACTATAAAAATAGGTCGGAAAATAACTTAATGACAAAGCATCTGGTATGTAATCATATTAAATATACAATGTCTCCAGAGCGGAGCCAACGGAGCGCTAAGGGTTAAATTTACAACCATTTGAACTACTATACTTGTATTATTTACTGTATTAACCGTTTGCGTACCACGAGCCGCTTTCGCGCTCTTCCGATTTCCTGTCGAGAAAACCCAGTGCATTTGACCGATACAGACAATTGACAGCGCGCTTACAATTTGCCAAAATGCGCTCAAACTTTTAGACGCATGTACGTCGCATCGCCATCACCTAGTATAAGAATATATATATAATAGTATTTCATAAAATAATAAGTTACAAATTAAAAATATGAAAAATTTAAAGGACAAACAATATTTCGGCACATAATCAAAGGAGCGCCATCGCGCTCTTCGGCTTTTTTCAACACATGATCGAAAGAACGCGATCGCGCTCCTTGGCGTTTTTCGATCGTGTTTTTTGAAAACCCTTTGGTACGCAAACGGTTAATACCAGACGTATCATATTTACTGTATTTATACTAAATGACCTGGTCTTACAATTTGATTTAAAAATTATACTAAAATAAAAACCTTGCCTATTTGCCCGCTACTGTATCTGAATATGCCTGTATATATTTCTAATTTCGAAAGTGCAAATCCTTTAATTTGACCACTTCGATAAATCAAGTCAAGTTAATAATTTATTCTCGTTGATTTTTTTTCTGGCAGCACGGTAGATGGTATAATTAATGGTGTAGGAATTCGATCGATCGTACGATTAACATCGCCCCACGATCTCGCTGGATCCCAAGCACAGATAAATAGCCGGCTAAATTAATTCTACATGCCAGATAGTTGAAGAATTTTTCGCGCTTTCGAGATGTTTATGCACGGATGGTATCTCTCGTACACGGTGGGTCGAAGTAATAGATCAGGCTGGGGATAAAGGTTGAAAAATTGTACGAGATGCTATCAGAAACATTTGATATCGATCTGGAGCTAGTGGTTTTACTTGCTGAGAATTATTTTTCTCGATTTCTGTGACTTCTTCTTCTGGACGATCGAGAGGGCTGTAAAGAAAGCATTGGGTCCTTCGAGATGCAATGATCGGAGAATATACTTTGAAAATAAGCACTGACAGTAGTGTACTGTGAGTAAATGTGTATTGACAGCAGTGTACTGTGAGTAAATGTGTATTGACAGTAGTGTACTGTGAGTAAATGTGTATTGACAGTAGTGTACTGTGAGTAAATGTGTATTGACAGTAGTGTACTGTGAATAAATGTGTATTGACAGTAGTGTACTGTGCGTAAATGTGTATTGACAGTAGTGTACTGTGAGTAAATGTGTATTGACAGTAGTGTACTGTGAGTAAATGTGTATTGACAGTAGTGTACTGTGAGTAAATGTGTATTGACAGTAGTGTACTGTGTAAATGTGTATTGACAGTAGTGTACTGTGCGTAAATGTGTATTGACAGTAGTGTACTGTGAGTAAATGTGTATTGACAGTAGTGTACTGTGAGTAAATGTGTATTGACAGTAGTGTACTGTGAGTAAATGTGTATTGACAGTAGTGTACTGTGAGTAAATGTGTATTGACAGTAGTGTGCTGTGAGTAAATGTGTATTGACAGTAGTGTGCTGTGAGTAAATGTGTATTGACAGTAGTGTGCTGTGAGTAAATGTGTATTGACAGTAGTGTACTGTG
Organism: Tetrapedia diversipes; assembly: GCA_033822845.1. Taxonomy (NCBI): domain Eukaryota; kingdom Metazoa; phylum Arthropoda; class Insecta; order Hymenoptera; family Apidae; genus Tetrapedia; species Tetrapedia diversipes. The sequence continues at coordinate 9,070 of JAOPTO010001488.1, read as the reverse complement.
AGTAAATGTGTATTGACAGTAGTGTACTGTGAGTAAATGTGTATTGACAGTAGTGTACTGTGAATAAATGTGTATTGACAGTAGTGTACTGTGCGTAAATGTGTATTGACAGTAGTGTACTGTGAGTAAATGTGTATTGACAGTAGTGTACTGTGAGTAAATGTGTATTGACAGTAGTGTACTGTGAGTAAATGTGTATTGACAGTAGTGTGCTGTGAGTAAATGTGTATTGACAGTAGTGTACTGTGAGTAAATGTGTATTGACAGTAGTGTACTGTGAGTAAATGTGTATTGACAGTAGTGTACTGTGAGTAAATGTGTAGAAACAATTTATTTATATAACTATTAACCCTTTACGCTCGAAAGGCGACTGTTAGTTACCAAATGATAGTTTCGCAAATTTTCAGATTTTAGTTAGTTTGTTTATTAATTAGACTTGAATATTAGACAGTCATACATGTAAATTTTAGTGTGTGACTTAACTAAACCAAATGAAGTTTAATATAAACAAATCTTAGTAAATATTTTGGGCTTAAAAATTTGTGAAGTTAATATTATTAGACGACTAACAGTCACCTCCCAAGTGCAAAGGGTTAACAATAAAAAACACAGTGAAATATAAAAAAAATATTAAATATACTGGAATACGTTCTAGGACACACTCTCTTTTATTCTTTTTTTCTATATATATATATGTATATTAACACTAAATTTACCAGAGCAGTCAAAATGACCCATTGGTAATTTTCATAGGAACCTTATAAATTCACTGAGGTAAAGCTTCCAAAATTTACTGCAAAAGGTATGAAAATGGATTTGTTTTCTATGTATTCAGTATTTTTTCATGCAATTAAGGGTTAAAATATTTTCATTGTTTCTTTTTTAATTTAATTTTATTTTACTGATTCTTAATTTTATCATCTATGTGATTACAAAAGCCTTCATTTTTAACACCATTTCCTCTATTTCAACGTAATTAATATTTTATTCTACTGTTCTGTGTTATTTCAATAAAAAAGGTTAGTATAGACATATTAAGGATATGTTACATTGATAGGAATATGCTTTAATATCAATTTAGCAATTTAAAATTTCAACCTCACGATAATTAAAAAGTTAGATAAATCTGTAGACAACAGTTTCAAGGAATTCATCATATGGATGAGCTTTCGCATTTAAGTGCTTCACATAAAACAGGGTACAACGATCTTAAAAATCTATTAACCACAGCCATCAATAAATAAAGCTAACACATGCACCATCAAGCTTTTTAAATTAGGCATACCTCTCTATGAACAGCTGTCTACCACAAACGACGCTAAAAGCGTCAAAAAATAAACATGATCGATCAACGTTAACCCTTCGCAACCTAAATTTCATTTCATTTCCTGCATAAGTAAAAGAAACCATGGTTCATTACAATTTATTGTTCATTGAACATCAGTATTAGATTAATATTAACACACTATTTTTATTATAAAACTAATTTAATTATTACCATTACTTTAATAGTATAATAATAAAATAAAAAAGCAAAAAATAAAACAAAATTGACTAGTATGATAATGAAATATAGTAATAAAATAAAATTGAATAGTATAAAAATAAAATGCAGTAGTAAAATAAAAAACCAAAAAATAAAATAAAATTGAATGGTATAAAAATGAAATACAGTAGTACAATAAAAAAATAAAAAAATAAAATAAAATTGGAGATGTATAATAATGAAATAGAGTAGTAAAATAAAAAAGCAAAAAAATAAAATTAAATTAAATAGTATAATAATGAAATTCAACAATAAAATAAAATTGAATAGTATAATAATGAAATTCAGTAATAAAATAAAATTGAATAGTATAATAATGAAATTCAGTAATAAAATAAAATTGAATAGTATAATAATGAAATACAGTAGTAAAATAAAAAACCAAAAAATAAAATAAAACTGAATGGTATAAAAATAAAATACAGTAGTACAATAAAAAAGCAAAAAAATAAAATAAAATTGAAGAAATGTAAATAAATAATTATACATGGTTAAAATTATCCTCGACAATAAAAATAATAGTTATTTGGAATGAAGTAGCATGTAGTTCTGTAATAAAGCTTTTTTAAATAAAATAATAATTCTGTACCATTCCAGATGTTAAAAATAAGTGAGTTTCAATTTCAACGTGGAACTTTTTATAAGAGAAAATCGTTTCCTCCATCTCACCCCGCGTTAGAGCATACAAATTAGGCTCCACCCCTTCCACAACCCTTTTTTTTTCGGTTTCCTACGACGAGGAGAAGCGTGGACGCCGAAAATATCTACGTGCTGGAATACGAAACCAGAAGTAACCAGCCACAAGGGTCTGGCATCTGGCGAGAGCAACAAAATGTAATAACACCACGTGCATCTACTTACACCCACGAGCAATGACACAGGATGATACGTACACTACCGTGCAAAAGTATATGGACACTTAACCGAAACGTTGACAATATACGAACTGTTGTGAATTTGTGAAAAATTGTGTCAAATTAGGGAATCTGCACTTTCGAAAATTCACTACAACTTTGTATAAAAATTGTAACCACAAATATAACTTTTGCGTAATTATATATATTGGGTTGGAGGGAAAGATCTGTCGTATTTTAAATAGGCAGGTAATTTTTCTTGTAAATAAAAAAAACATCTGGCTAGTGAGTAATTGGGAATTTTTTTGTTTTTTTTTTTAACTGCTGTATAATATAAAAGGAGTCTTTTTTACCGTTCATCATTTACTTGTGATATTTAAAGTGAAAAACATGTCAGTAGATAAAGTGCATTTACGACACTGCATTTTGTATGAATTCCAAAAAGGAAGCAACGCATCGGTTGCATGTAAAAATTTACGTGCGGTATTTGGAAAAGATATTGTAAATGTTCGTACTTGTCAAAGATGGTTTAGCAAATTTCGTTCCGGGGATCTGAGCCTCCAAGAAAGCGATCGATCTGGACGACCATCCAAGATCGATAATGATGTTTTGCGATCCATGTTGGAAAATAATCCACATTAAACAAGTCGAGAAATTGCAGAAGAGTTTGGCATTCATCATACAACTGTTGGAGATCACATTAAATCTCTTGGGTTTGTGTTGAAGCAAAGTGTTTGGGTTCCACATGAATTAACGGAAACGGAAAATACGACAGAACTTTCCCTCCAACCCAATATATGACTTACAAGGGAAGTTTGCGAACCCGGAAATTCAAAAAAATATGAAACTTGGTGTACAGGTAGAGTAAATCATCCATAATACATGCCTATTTTTTGTTCGTGCCCAATATCATTTTCAATGGGTGATTTCACCCCTTAAAGAGAATGTAAAATTATCTTTCTTCTCGAATATCTCGAGAACGGTGAGAGATATTGAAAAAGAGTTTAAACAAAAGTTGAATGCTATTTTTATGTTTACAAGAATGTATGAAAAGATTTTTCGAAAAATCGATATTTTTTAAAATTGAAGGTCTGGTGGAGGAGGTAACTCAGAAAATATCGATTTTTCGAAAAATCCTTTTATGCATTCTTGTAAAGCTGAAATCAGCATTCAACTTTTGTTTAAACTCTTTTTCAATATTTCTCACCGTTCTCGAGATATTCGAGAAGAAAGATAATTCTCCATTTTCTTTAAGGGGTGAAATCACCCCTTGAAAATGATATTGGGCACGAACAAAAAAATAGGTATGTATTATGGATGATTTGCTCTACCTGTACATCAAGTTTCATATTTTTTTGAATTTCCGGGTTCGCAAATTTCCCTTGTTAGACCACTTTCATAATTATGGGCACATTTGACCCCGCTTGGTACGTTTGGTGTTAACGTATCGAGAGTCGTCACCTTTCGAGCGCAAAGGGTTAACCCTTTCGCTACGGCAGTGTCTTCCGTAGGAGCGTCACCGCTGTACGGGCCCGCGTGCCGCCGAAGTAGCGCCACTGAACGAACCACTGCGCCGCAAAGTATGCATGTTGTACTTAGGTAAACTGGTGTTCGGACGCATATCTTTCTGTGCAGACTTGCCATTCTCCGGATCGTACGATACTTTAAGTGTTACACAACAACATATTTTAAGGTTTTCCAATTATTATATCAATAAAAATATATTTAAGAATTCTCAATTCCACTTTACAATATCAAATTAAAATTTTCAATAATTTAATTCAGTGTGATAAATCTCAAATGATCTGAGATATCTCGCTGCTATCCTTAGCTTACGTCACTATCGAATGTTTGGAGATATCTCGCTGATATCTCCAGCTTATAATACCACCATTGTCTCTATTATTATTAACTAAGGACCGAACAAAATTACATGCTAATATTTCACTTGTTTTAAACAAATACGAATCAACCAGAGAATGAGACAAATGCCATCGATGTGCATTATGCCTAAAGATAAAAACATCGCAGCGCTCATGGTCAAGTGGTATCGAACTGACGTCGCCTATAGGCGACACTCGTACACACAGGTCGTCGCGCGGATGTCGCCTATAGGCGACACTCGTAGCCAAAGGGTTAAACAGCGTCCATCGTAAAAGTGTGCCGAACGAACCGTCTCAGCCAGCTGTGAACTGTACACACCGCGAGGACCATAAAACGCGAATCGACGAGTGGAACCCGATCGGATCGGCGTATCCGGTCGGTTAAGTGAACGCCTGTCGATTCGCATTGTAGAGAGGCGCAATTCGGAAGGGGCCCTCTGACCGTGAGCCGCGACGCCTCTCGACACGGTGTTTACACGGTGGCACGAGTGAAACAGTGACCACGTGTACCGTGCTGACACGCAGCATAAGCAGAGAATGTAAACGGTGATCGGGGCCCGGCCGGAAAAAGATCGCGCCTGCACGCGCGACCCAACAGCACGTGACGGGAACCGTCCTCCATTGTTGCTCCAATTGTCACCTATACTCTGTCCAACGGGACGAGTCGGGAAGAATAAACAAAAAGTTCAGGCGATCGATTTCGTGGCCAGAGTGTTGGTCAGAGGTTGATAGTTGTCTGGTGATACTAACTTCAAAAACTTTTAAATCCGATATCTTTACTAAGATTTGAGTATATTAACCCTTTGCCCTCGAGGGGTGACTGTTAGTCACTGAATGAAAGTTTCGCAAATTTTCAGACTTTAGTTAGCTTGTTTATTAGTTACAGTCAGAGGTTGATAGTTGTCTGGTGATACTAACTTCAAAACTTTTTAAATCCGATATATTTACTAAGATTTGAGTATATTAACCCTTTGCCCTCGAGGGGTGACTGTTAGTCACTGAATGAAAGTTCCGCAAATTTTCAGACTTTAATTAGCTTGTTTATTAGTTACAGTCAGAGGTTGATAGTTGTCTGGTGATACTAACTTCAAAAATTTAAAAATTCGATATCTTTACTAAGATTTGAGTATATTAACCCTTTGCCCTCGAGGGGTGACCGTTAGTCACTGAATGAAAGTTTCGCAAATTTTCAAACTTTAGTTAGCTTGTTTATTAGTTACAGTCAGAGGTTGATAGTTGTCTGGTGATACTAACTTCAAAAATTTTTAAATCCGATATCTTTACTAAGATTTGAGTATATTAACCCTTTGCCCTCGAGGGGTGACTGTTAGTCACTGAATGAAAGTTTCGCAAATTTTCAGACTTTAGTTAGCTTGTTTATTAGTTACAGTCAGAGGTTGATAGTTGTCTGGTGATACTAACTTCAAAAATTTTTAAATCCGATATCTTTACTAAGATTTGAGTATATTAACCCTTTGCCCTCGAGGGGTGACTGTTAGTCACTGAATGAAAGTTTCGCAAATTTTCAGACTTTAGTTAGCTTGTTTATTAGTTACAGTCAGAGGTTGATAGTTGCCTGGTGATACTAACTTCAAAAATTTAAAGTTAAAGTTAAAGTTCGCTCATGGAGGAGGAGTATGGCCGTGTTAGTGGTGAGGGTGGCGGAGCTGGTTAGCAACGACGGAAAATTCTTCCAGGTTCTGACCTTCGGTCTTTTACCGTTACAAATGTGTGTCAGGACCCTTCGGGAATTTCCCGTTTATGAGACGGCCTCAGCTATTGAGGACGAGAAACGCGAAACTTTATTATCATAAAACAGTTTTTAACTGCATGCAAATAAACTAAAATACTAAACTCAAAAATAGCCTTCGTTCCGCGTCCGTGTCATAAACTGTGTAATGGGCGACATGACGGTGCTGATACATTGTGTCTCAACAAATAATAAGAGGCATCTTGTGCACAAATTCCACACCATGAGTCTGACTCGTGATTTTCGCTTATAGCACGAATTCTTTACCACGAATCAGACTCGTGGTTATAGGCCAAAGGATTAAGATTGTGTACAGGTCCTGTGCTACTTGCACATCGATCACACGCGGTTCCCTTATCTACTATCTCGTCTCGTTGGACGGACTATAATGGATCGCATCGTCATGCTTTGACGCCCTTGAGAAATTAGAGTCCCAGATATGATCGACAAGCGAATGGTTATATTCATATTAGGGTACACGTTACGTTTCATAAATTTTAGAGCCGAAAAGCGATTCACTGCTCACTTGCATTGGATGAAGAAACAGTTAATGCAATACAAGCCCTTGATGATTATTCGAAACTGTCAATGTTTATTTGTTTAGGGTCACTTTAGGAGAACTTCACCATACTTAATATTTTTCTCATAATTAGTCGAAAAATAACAATTGAAATTTTTGGGTAATTATTTATTATATAAGAATTAGTTATTTATATCTTTTTAATAAGCTATAACATTTAATTACATAGAACACTTATTTTATAACTTCAACTTTCTGTCTAAAAATATTCTAAAAATTAGGACATAGAACACTTATTTTATAACTTCAAGTTTCTGTCTAAAAATATTCTAAAAATTAGGACATAGAACATTTATTTTATAACTTCAAGTTTCTGTCTAAAAATATTTTAAAAATTAGGCTTTAGACAAGGATACCTCTTTTTATTTGTACCTTACTCTTCCTACCTTAATCTTTTTTTTTAATTTCCACGAGTATTGTAGAGTGGGGAATACATTGTACAAGTTCCATATAACAGTTTTCTGAATTTCATTGCAACAAATGCAATCGATTTTAAATTTGGTTCTTCTAAGATATGTTCTTCAGATATGTTTTAGGAATTTTTATGTATTTATAGAAAATTAAAGTGTGCAAACAAGTACAAGCACGTATATAAATATGCAAAAGTATGCAGAGCATGCCAAGCATAATACATGTTATACTAATTAGAGAATGAGATAAATTTCTGCTTAAGTCCCATTTATTTAGCTCTGCTTATAAAAACATCAAACTTGCACAAAAATCCACCGTTTAATTATTATATACATATCATTATTTTAATTATAATCCTTATTCCTTCTTCACAAATTTATCCAAACTTTCTTACCAAACTGACAACAATCGCACGACAAGCACAGCTTAGAACGTTGATCCCAAAACAGAACAGTTCCCTTTTATCATACAGTCACGCGAAACCGCCTTAAACATTCTAATTTCATTGAATTCGCTTAGAACACCATAAAAATTCATAGTCCCTTTCCACAAGAACTCCCATTATCGTAAACAGTTATGGTTCAGCATCACGTAGGTAGTGTATCGCGATGTACAGTAGCGTACAAAAGTTGAAGATCAAAGAGTCAATGAAAACAAAATAAACTAATTTATAAGGAAATAGCATGATAAATCAAAATTCGTATTCTATGCTAATCAACAAATAGTATTATATCAAAATAATAATCAAGGTGAATGTACAGACAACATTTGCAAATCATAAAGCTACATTTTGCATTGTCCTCTCATCTTATACTATTGTCCGCTACTGTAAATAAATTAATTAATAAATAACAGCACTGAAAAATAAAATTCGTATTCTATGCTAATCAATAAATAGTGTTCTACCATAATAATAATTAAAATAAATGCATTCTCCTCTCTTCTAAGACCAAAGGGCCAAAGAAAATTAATTAACTAATTAATAAGATATAACAGTATAAACAAAATTTGCATTTTATGCTAATCAACAAATAGTGTTCTACCATAATAATAATAAAAATAAATGTACAGACAATATTTGCAAATCATAAAACTATGTTCTACATTATCTTCTCATCTAAGACCAAAGGGTCAAAGAAAATAAATTAATTAATAATAAGAGATAACAGTATAAATAAAATTTGCATTCTATGCTAATCAACAAATAGTGTTCTAGCACAATAACAATCAAAATGAATATATAGACAATATTTGGAAAGCATAAAACTAAGCTGCACATAGCCCTCTCGTCATAAACTTTTGTCCGATACTGTAAATATCCATTTCCCTTCGATTCCACGATAACAACGCGGACTTTTCCATAAGTAGCGGTCCTGATCATTCGAAAACAGCAACATTCAATTTATCAGCGTGCAGCTCGATAAATGGTTGATCGCCGCAGCGAAATATTCACGGTGCAGCCGCACGGGAATTCGCCCTAAGTTATCGTCGGATCTCACGATACCTTCTATTACGCGACGCCGTCACGTACAATGCGCGGAATATGATAATGATACACGGGGCCGTTGTAAATCGTCTTCATCGCCGACGGCTGGCCATCTATTTCTAAGCCTTTATATCAGACCTCTCCTTGTCCTTTTTGATCCGCCACCTCGGGGCCGTTCGCGACGCACACAGCCGCTGCAGACACGTGCACGCAGCTTTTAACGACCTCTCGAGGGACTAAACGAGGCCGAGGGTCTGCGCGCTGCCCTTTGAAAACCTCTAACGAGTTTGATTATCCTCAATTGCAGGGATTAATGAACAGTCTTAAGGGCTAATTGATTTTCGTTTATTTTCACCACGGCGTAAAATGTGGGATTGGGGAGGTAGAGATTGGCCTGGGTTAGGTCAGGTCATGGATGAACGGTTGATGTTCGTGCAAGAGTATAGTTTTGATGGATGGAAATAGAGCGATGGAAACTGGATCTGATGCTTTATCTCAGTGAATTAACCCTTTGCACTCGAGAGGTGACCGTTAGTCGTCTAACGATAGTAACTTCAAAA
>JAOPTO010001487.1:0-34647 GCA_033822845.1 Tetrapedia diversipes | reverse complement strand
TTAACCCTTTAACGTGTACACTCGAGTTAACTCTACAACAATAAACAATAAAATTTACAATACAATAAAAATTTTGATTATTTTTGTATTTTTTTAATTTTCATGCCCAGACAACGTTCTAAATTGTGTTTTTCTACATTAAAAAAAATTGATTCCTTTTGGTCGGTATTTTTTCAAAAAAATTGTGCATCAAGGGGTTAACGATGCATCCCCTATAAAGTGAGTGACCCGGTTCGGGAATAATTTGATCAACGAGCGGTCGGTAAAGCGTTCAATCGAATCGTGCATCAAAACTACAAATAAAGACTCTGCATCTCCATTTCAAATTTGTCGTTTCCACAATCTGTGGACATCGAAGGCCATCCGGATCGAGCGATACCGCTTCCCTCCTCCGCTTCTCACCATCCGTTACGGTAGGTTCCGCTCGTAAAAATCCCGGTATCTTCGATATCCAGCGACCTTGAACTTCGCGTGGACGACCCGGTCAGCCTCAGCTCGGACACTGCAAAGCCGGTCTTATCCGCTCGGCATATAAATTACGTTATTTTTGCCGCCGTTCCGCGTTCGAGCTCGGCGTAAGACGATTACGTGGTTGTATTGCTGGATAGAGGCAAACAACGCGAAAGAGAACGAAGACGGACAAAAAGAAAGACAGAGAGGGGAACTTTAAAAAAAGAAGGGTGAAAGAGAAAGAGGGGGGGAGACGAGCGATGCGCAGCTCGACGAGACGAGGACGTGAAAATAATTAATCGAATCACGTACGACGAAGCTTCCACGTGAAACCGTGACCGGACAGCTTGGCCTTGAACCGCGGCTTCTCCTTTTGCTGTCCCTCTAGTTCGACCTGCCCTGCCTCCGTTTCTCTTCATCTGGAAGAACACGATCGGCGGAGGATTCGCTCGATTTCGGGATCCATGACGTTGCTGATCCCTTGGGTCTTGATCCCGTTACGAAATCGACATCGACCGCGGACATGTTTTCTTTCAACCGATTAGAATCGCATGCTCGTTCGAATTTTGAGGGAAATTGTTGGTTTTTGGTTATTTTTGGACAAGCACGAGCTTGAGTTTAACACTAGACTTACGGACATGGAGGTATGTAGATATCCCCATCGTATGTAGATATCGCCAGCTTCGGGTGTCATCGACCTTTTTTCCTTTTACCCTCAGTCTTTCTTATAATTATCGTGGGTGAAGTCTAAGAGATCGTTTGTCGTAATTACCGTTACACTTTTTCCACAACATGCTTATTTTCAACGTTAAATCTACAACAGAAAGGTTAAGCGTTGTGGAATCGTTGAAAGTGGTATGAAAACGTCCAATCGATTCGTTCGATCGATAAGGTTAAAAATATCGGTGGGATCGTGCATGGTAGCGCGTTTTCGCCCGCGTCGGGTGTCATCGACCTTTTTTCCTTTTACCCTCAGTCTTTCTTATAATTATCGTGGGTGAAGTCTAAGAGATCGTTTGTCGTAATTACCGTTACACTTTTTCCACAACATGCTTATTTTCAACGTTAAATCTACAACAGAAAGGTTAAGCGTTGTGGAATCGTTGAAAGTGGTATGAAAACGTCCAATCGATTCGTTCGATCGATAAGGTTAAAAATATCGGTGGGATCGTGCATGGTAGCGCGTTTTCGCCCGCGTCGGGTGTCATCGACCTTTTTTCTTTTTACCCTCAATCTGTCTTATAATTATCGTGGGTGAAGTCTAAGAGATCGTTTGTCGTAATTACCGTTACACTTTTTCCACAACATGCTTATTTTCAACGTTAAATCCACAACAGAAAGGTTAAGCGTTGTGGAATCGTTGAAAGTGGTATGAAAACGTCCAATCGATTCGCTCGATCGATAAGGTTAAAAATATCGGTGGGATCGTGCATGGTAGCGCGTTTTCGCCAGCGTCGACTGTCATCGACCTTTTTTCTTTTTACCCTCAGTCTTTCTTATAATTATCGTGGGTGAAGTTTAAGAGATCGTTTGCCGTAATTACCGTTACACTTTTTCCACAACATGCTTATTTTCAACGTTAAATCTACAACAGAAAGGTTAAGCGTTGTGGAATCGTTGAAAGTGGTATGAAAACGTCCAATCGATTCGCTCGATCGATAAGGTTAAAAATATCGGTGGGATCGTGTATGGTAGCGCGTTTTCGCCAGCGTCGGGTGTCATCGCCGGTGTCAGGGGAATCGAGCGGCCAAGGAATGACAGGAAATCGGACGCTGACAGGAACGGTATCGGCGTTACCGAGACTTCGGTTTGGTAATTGCGACACCAGCTGGACGATAACGCGGGGACGACAGGTGATTACGAATATCGAGTGTCTTTACACATCCGTTGTTTGCGGTGCGACATCCTCTTTTGCTGTCTGGTCGCTTGGAAGTAGCCAGAAAGTACACACAGTTGTTGTATTTCATACGATTTTGCAACGAGGAAAATTGTAAACAGAGTAAAGGCTATTGGTATTCGAACTAACGGGGAGACAGAAATAGCTGAATAATGGAACCTTTGGACTGATGATCACTTCTATTTATTAACGTTAGAACTACCGACGATTAAAGCGTAACAAGCTTGGAAGAGATCAAATTGAAATTTATTTGAAAAAATGTTGAATATATAGGAAACAAAGCTTTATTCATGCCTTCTGCAGAAAATCATAGTAAATTTTGAAAGCTTTACCATAGTGAAGTCGTAAGATTGCTATAAATAATCACCGATTGGTCATTTCGATTGCTATGAATAATCATCGATTGGTCATTTCGATTGCTATGAATAATCACCGATTGGTCATTTCGATTGTTCTGGTAGTTCTAGCGTTAAAATGGAAATATTTCGATTTTTAAGAATTCTGTATCTTTGTGACCAGCAAGTCACACCACTTTGCTTAACACAAGTGACCGTGTAAAAAGGTTATTCAGGTATTCGAATATTAAAATGTTCGGATAATTGAAAACGAAATTGATCGAACGATTAACCGTAAGTTATATTCCGAGTTTGTCAACACCGACCATAAACTTACCGTGTAAATTGTCCCTCTAACGAATAATCTTCTCGAGGCCTTTGAAAATTTTTAAGCAAGGACTGACCTATAATTGACAATTATATTTCAATTGAATAGAAGATACTGTAAAGGAAAAGGATGTCATCAATTTAACGAGTCACTGTGTATCATAGGTTCGCAGAGGATGCAAAAGTAACATCCCTGCACGAATAATATTACTTTCAAAGCTTTCATCGATCTGATTGACACTACATACACTATTATATAGACACTTAACATCAGAGAAAAGGATTTTTGGTATTCCTTATAAAAATTCGTCAAGTTATTCCCTGTCGTTCAAAAGGTTGCTCTTTCCAACTTCATTTTCTTCCACCTCGGATTTGAAAATCGCGTGCGCGAGGACACGACATTGAATTACAAATTTCGGTACGACTGTCGGAACGGAAACGAGGTTTTCCTGCGCGACTCGTCTGTCGAACCGTTTCGTCAACTCGAGCCACGTGGTGCAACCCGGCGCAACGCGTAACCGATGCATTAACAATGCACGAGATTTTGCCCAAGGACAAACGCCGGACTCGTGAAACGAAGAAAAGAAGGGCATTATGCAATCCCGGCTTGGTTTCGTGGTTTCTGTTTGGTCTTTCCGGCGCACCGTCCCGACCTTCCGGGATCTTTTGATGCAATTAAGATAGACCATGTAATTGCGTGACCGGGGGCAGATTTGCCGTGACGTGTAATTGGATTTCTGCTTCATTCGAATCTCGTCGAGTATCGTGATTGCCGTTTCAGTGTCGTGTGGGAAGGGATTTCGGATGAATGGCAAACTTTAACGTGTGAAACACAATTTTCGCGTTGAGGGGAACCAGGAATTAATAAAAAGCAGGTTTGATCATTTGTGCTGCATAAGAGTTGCTCGAGTTTATTATGATACGTGGAAATTGTGTTACAGTGGGATAGTTGCAATTTTTTTACCGTGTTTCCGAGAGGGTTCAGTATATATTATTTAGTATATTATTCAGTATACCAAAGATATCGATGTTAGATAATTTATAGTGGTTAGTATTGGTAGAATGATAAAAATTGTTAATTTTTAACCGAATTTCAATCGATTGTTTCGAATAAAGTTTTCCTCCATGAAAGGGGAGATTAACGTTTAAAATTGGAAGGAGAAGAAAAAAGAGAATAAGCTCTTGATGGGAATTCCAAGTACTTTCGATGAACTTGTGCAGCATGCGATTTATGCGAGCTGTTCGGTTGAAGTGGTTCACACGAACCGGGTTCTGAGGGCCGTGCCTGAACAAGATTTCGATGGTGGGTGAACATGATAATTGAAAGGGTACAGCTAAACTGGTCGAGTCTTCCATGACTCAAACCGACCTCCCAGCGTTCTTCAAAAAATATTCCACTTCTTCCCAAGGTTAATCATTTTAATGTTTCTCCAAGAAATTTCGTCGAATTCAAATCCCTCAAACTATCCAATTTCATAGCTACCAAAAATACGTCTCAAATCATAAACTCCAATTACTTCAATCGACACGAAGAGAACTATTAACCCTTTGCACTTCAGAATTGCACTGTTAGTCGTCTAATGATATTAACTTGAAAAATTTATAAATTCGAAATATTTAATAAGATTTGTCTATTGTTGGAAATTTGTGTCCTAACCTACGTGCACAATAGCGGACAAAATTCTTAAAAAAAAAGAGCCATCTTTATTTCTTCCTCTTTAACCCTTTGCGCTCGAGAGGTGAGTCTCAGTCACCAAACGATAGTTTCGTAAATTTTCAAACTCTAATTAGTTCGTTTGTCAATTAGACTCAAAGGGTGAATAGAGATACGTGTAAATTTTAGTATATTACTTAGCTAAGCTAAATAAAGTTTAACACTAGATTTACGGACATTTTTTGTACATCTGTTTTTAATATACATGTACTGAGAAATAGGTATACATCGTAAAGAATTTGAAACTTCAGAGCTGAGAGGGAAACAAATTAGAGTATATTTGTATTAGTCCAATGATAAATATTAGCAAAAATTGTTAGGAATAATAGTAAACGTTTTTGCAAATTTTGCTCATAAAATCCAAAACCCGTGAAATTGACGGATCCCGTAAACCTAGTGTTGATATAGGTGAACGTTAGTAAATATTCTGAATTTGAAAATTTTTGATGTTGATATCATTAGTCGATCAACAATCGCCTCTCGAGTGCAAAGGGTTAACTCATAATCTCCAATAGTTTGAAACAAAACAAAACAAAATTCCTCGACAACGATGACTCCTCCACACCCAGTCTTCCCAACCACGTCCCCCGTAGCTGCTACAGTGTCACGAGACCCGCGATTACGCGAGTGGCAATCGGCGGGGCACGCGTCCGGGGCGGATCGCGCGTCGTCCAGAAGCTTCGTAAGAAAGGATTGACCTCGATGGCCGCGGCCCCTGAGTAATCACGGCCGTCTCCTTTGGCGAACCGAGGAACGAGCTTTTGCAGCGGCGGGTGCACACATGCACACGCTGCTGCCCGCTGCTCCCTTCTTCTCTGTCCTCGTCTCTGAAAGAGAGACAGCCAGAGAGGACGAGCTGTGTCAACGGCCTGGCCACTATTCAGCGCAAGTGCGGGGCCGCTGGTCAGCCGCTGGCGCGGGCGTCGCGACGAGAGAGTGGCCGGAGGTCGTTGCCACGGCGCCCAAGCCTCTTCTTCCTTTTCTTCTTCTTCTTCTTCTTCTTCTTCTGCTTTTGCTTCACTCGTCCTCCTCTTCTCACTCTTCTTCCCTCCACCGGCTGAGTAACGTATTGTTTCGCGTTCTTTCGCGATGCCGCGGCTCCTCCAACCTCTGCTTGAACTTGGCGCAGTGAACTGGCGGCGGGAGAGTCGTTGGATCAGCGTCGATGGCATCGTTCGCTTCGTCGATGGGCGATACGTTGTTTTGGGTTGATTGGAGTTGCTGTTAGACCGATCGCGAGCGGAGATAGGGTGTAGTGGGTTTAGAGGAGCACAGGTTCGGGCTTGTAGGGTTGGGTGGTTTGAAAATTGGCACTTTATCTCTGGTTTCGGTGTTGATTAATATGATAGGTAGGATGCACGCTGGTATTCGTTAGTATTGTGTTTGCAGTGCCTACGATAAGTTGCTTTTGAGTATGAATAGATTCTGATATTAAGCTTATACTAGGGTGTGTTTAAAGTATTCGAAAGATTTTGACATGCTTTTCTTCAACTATGTTAGAATCTTTTAGAACATAGTACAATAACGGTTATAGAAATTGAAAGTACAGTTTATCGAGTATATGGATAGGTATCTTTTGAGTATGAATAGATTCTGATGTTAAGCTTATACTAGGGTGTGTTTAAAGTATTCGAAAGATTTTGACATGCTTTTCTTCAACTATGTTAGAATCTTTTAGAACATAGTACAATAACGGTTATAGAAATTGAAAGTACAGTTTATCGAGTATATGGATAGGTATCTTTTGAGTATGAATAGATTCTGATGTTAAGCTTATACTAGGGTGTGTTTAAAGTATTCGAAAGATTTTGACATGCTTTTCTTCAACTATGTTAGAATCTTTTACAGCATAGTACAATAACGGTTATTGAAATTGAAAGTACAGTTTATCAAGTATATGGAAACATTGCAAATGTTATAATAGTTGTGTACAATTTGATGTCATAAATATTCCCAATGATACAGATAGTCAAGTCACTGTTTACGCACGGATTAGCAAAGCGCATCAGAGACATCGATATCTTTAAGATGGTGCAACTTTTATAACCATTGTTTTGCATTCGTTTTATACCAATTGTTACAGTGAACGCGTCTTCGACGAATGAAGACTAATCCCGATGAACGTACGTTTTATAAGCTTGACCACGTTACCTTCCAATTAACCCGTCCCGCCTAAGGAAGCACAAAGTTGCGTTTCTTTCGTCCACGTTTACTTTCCCCTCGCTTTGTTTCGTCCCTTTCTCCGGCCACGCCGAGTGGCCGCGCGTTTCTGTTTAGAAAGCGGCGAAATTACGCGACCGGGGTAAAGGAACCGTTTAATTAATCCGTGAAGGGAGGCGAGAAACTGCGAGCGGATTGTCGAGGAGGCGCGCGGGTTCCGTGGCAACGACCTTCGGCAACTCTCGCGCTTTTTCCCCGCGAACGAGTTACGTGGACGCGCGATTTTTCTCCTTCGTGGTCGGTGATCACCGTTAATAACGCGAACGTGAGAATTGCGTCACCGACTTGGGACGCACGGTGCCGCGAGCTGACTCGGAAATAGAATTTTCGCGTGCCCGAGCGCGAGTGCGACGCTCGCAAACGGTGGATATGGAAATTAGGGGAAATTGTTTTGTGGCGTTTAATGCTAGATTTACGGGAATTTCTTGCATATCTAAGTCGTGGTTGTTGAAAAAAAGAGGAAGTATGTAAAGGAAAAGGGAAGGGACAGCGGTATTTCGCCCAGGACCTGCTAAAGGACTCATCGCTAAGGGACTCATGAGTAAGGGACTCATTAGTAAGGGTATCATCAGTAGGGCACTCATCAGTAAGGAATTCATTAGTAAGGGACTCATCAGTAAGGGACTCATTAGTAAGGGTCTCAACAGTAAAGGACTCATCAGTAAGGGACTCATTACTAAGGGACTCATCAGTAAGGGACTCGTCAGTAAGGAATTAATTAGTAAGGGACTCGTCAGTAAGAAATTCATTAGTAAGAGACTCATCAGTAAGGGACTCATTAGTAAGGGTCTCAACAGTAAGGGACTGATCAGTAAGGGACTCATAAGTAAGGGACTCATTAATAAGGGACTCGTTAGTAAGGGACTCGTCAGTAAGATGAGTCCACATCAAATTAGAAGCTTTAATAAGTGCTTTAGAATTTTGTCAGATTATTTTGAAGCCTTGAACGTTAAAAAAAAAATAGGTCCGGGAATAAAAGATCTAGCGTTAGTACAAGGTTAGTCTGTCAGCGGAGGGTTGAAATATGATTGGCAGGCCACGAAGCTGTACATTTGATCTTCTAAACACCCTTTTCCCTGAAATTTTGAAATTCAAAACTGTATGTCTGTACTATGGGAAAAAGTTCATAAAAACGGAAGTAAGAATGATATTTAAAAAATTCAACAAAGCGCATGTTACGGAATAAAAGAAAAGATTGAAACATTTATAACGTTTTATAAATTTATTTTGAGATAGATCTCTCTCGCGATGCAAATAGTTAGACGCCATGGCATACGCAACGATATATCGTCGTTCGGTACTAAAAGGGTTAATCTACAAAAACAAAAATAAAAATCGTCGCAACCTCTTCGAAGAACCCGGAATACGAAATATACGTTATCCCGTGAAGAGAACAAGTTCCTGGGTCCAGATTGGCGATACGCACACGATATCGACACGCCCGATCATCGGGGCCGACGGCCAGGCCCGGTTAATTCGGATCGCCGATCGTCGGTCACGGGTCAAAGGTTCGACGGTCCTTGTGAACGCGGCGTAATCGTTCTCCGGGCGAGCGACGAGCGGCGGCGAGCGGCGGTGCTCGAGCAGGCGCAAATGTGACCTAATACGGGGGCAGTCACCTCAGCTCGCTCCATAGTGGCGCGCGATCGCGAAGGGGGTTCTATTTGTATCTCGTTACTTCCGAACGGCCGTTTCGACGACAACCGCAGAACCATCTATCGCGTGCTCCGATCTCGCACCGGCCCGGCCCCAAGGCTGATGCTCCTCGAGCATGCCGGAAAAATGCCGGGAATCTCGAGGTTAATTTAACTCCAAGGTACTAATCGGTGGTGTGTTTCGAGTACGGAGTAAACGCGACTGGAGAGGTTAACCTATTTTCGTGAGGCGGGCGAAGAGTAACGAGTAGAAGGAGCTCGTTGGTCGTTGACTTGGAACAGCCGATGCGCTAGCTGTAGTCGGAATTTGTGAAGTATTAACCCTTTGCACTCAACTGTCCCCTCTCATAGGACATCGTAATCCTAGCATATGATAGTTTCGCAAATTTTCAGACGTTAGTTGAGACCCTTAACAGAATTAATTTCATTTCATTAAAGTATCAATCATAAAGTGTGTTAATTATTTAACCCTTTGCACTCCGTTGTCCCCTCTCAGGGTACATTAGAATTTATTAGTGATTCCGGGGAATCAACTTATTCCAGCGCAACCTTATCAGAAATGCGCGTTTCTGTGAAGTTTTCTACTAAAATGGCACAAGATATCAAATCAAAATATGGTACGGTTACCAAAATGTATATAAAAAAATAGTGATTTTGAGGAACCGAGAATACGTCCATCCAATACGTTCGAGATGACGCCGAGTGCAAAGGGTTAAAAAGAACAAACGCTAGTTTACAGTTGCATATAACCGCTCGAAAAGTGTTCGAATGCTTCGTACAACCTTCAACGTTCACACCGTATCTCGGTAAGCTAATAAATATCTGAATGCCGCCACGCTTCTCCGAGTAACCGTGCATCGAACCCGTGTAGCGCTCCTAAATGGAGCAGACCCGTAACGGCAGTAGAATAGGGTCGGTGGTCGTAAGTGGAACGCGCGATGCGTGTGCATGCAGCTAGAATCCACGTCGATTTTCAGGCAATCGGGCCCCGGCATGGCATTCGATACACTTGTGGTTTCAATTAACGTGGAACAGGTAAAACGGGGGGGGGAGGAGCTTCACCGTGGCAGTCGTTCGTGACACGATTTAGATATCGCTGCTGATTTTTGCCAAGACCCATTTGCCGATTGAACCGCGACGAACACTCGCAATTATACGGTCTGCCGTTCGAAAACGAGTTGGTGGTTCGTTCATCGCACGCTCTATGGCCCTCTATTTCCTCTTTTTCTCTTTCTCTCTCTCTTTTTCTTTCCTCTTTCACATCCCTCTTTGTCTCTCACTGGCTGCGTTGCGGAGTACTTAACATACTGTTCTCGATACATTTTTAGGCGAGCTCTCAAACATATTTTACGACGAGTAAACGTTGCCACCCTCAAATATGTGGTGACATGGAACCTTTGAGGGTGTTCTATAGGGCCGCATCAAATAGTTTACAACAGGGCCTGAACGTCGGTCAGGCCTTAGGCCCAAATGGCCAGCCGACCCTCATTACTAGAGGTGTTTGATTGCAGCCTCATTAGAATCCGGAAAATATTCGCAAAGTCCCTTGCATGTCTCTACTTTTCCCCCCTCTCGACGCGTTCAGGGATTATAAAAACAAAAGTTTCCTGGGCGCGACACACAGACAGTCAATCTCTCATCACAGTCACACATACAGTGGCTCCAAAAAGTACTCGTACACTGTATTATAAGGAAATTCATCTACTTCTGAAATTCTGATTTCAATGAAACTTTATTCGTGTACAGAGCATGGTGTGTCCTGCGTGGAGCAATTTTTTTGGCGGCAAAATATCTTTTGAAGGGGTTGATAACGAATCTCAAAGTTTCAGCAATTTTTCCCGCTTTTCTCTGTTCTTTTTTTTTATGGTAAGGCGATAGGGTATGAAAAATTAAAGATTTTCTGTTTGAAAGGTTTTGCTTCATCAAGTACCATTACAATGTTATCTTTAAAAAGTGAGAGAAAACTCAGAAACTTCAACGCTGGTTTCACCCCTTTAAAATGGCATTTAGATGAAAAGAAGAGACCCTTTGATCTTAAACTTTCGTCCGTTACTGTACGTAAAACGATCCCAGAGTAAAAACGGATTCATCGTTGAAAGAATACGTTCTTTCAATACTTCGTTCCAAATCTAACAGAACGACATCCGATGACGAGGACCACGCTGCGAATTTACCATTTTTCTGTGGATTTTGGGGGGTGAAAATGTAGAGGGTGGCGCAATTAGACGTATTAAAAAACGCGACCTCGGCGGGAAATAAATAAAGTCGCGAACGCTGCTCCTCCGTGCCCGTCCTCCTCTTCGCGGTGTCACAGAGCGAAAGAGAGGAGAGGAGAGCGAGAGCTTGGCAGCGTGAACGTGTACGAGCGTCGTCGGGTGCAACGACCGCGCCAGTCCGCGGATTCCGAGCGGGGAGCACTCTGAGTTTCGCGCGTGCACTTACGGTATGCCACGGACGAAGAGATGCGTCTCGTAGCCGGCCACGTGCTCAGACGCTTCGAGCGCACGATTCCCTCTGGTGCGGTGTTTCCCAACGTGGGGCCCACGCTCCACAGGGGTGCAATTTGAAAATGGACCCTATATATGTTTTGAAATTTCACTTACTGCGTTTTGTTAACAATTTCATAGTGATTTCTTCCTAAAACCCTATCATTTATATTTCTTAAGTGAACAAATCAATTTTTTAATGTTAACAATTATGTATGTTACATAGGGGGGGGGGGGGGGCATAAAAACTTTGAAAAGGTTAAGGTGAGGCATGGCACAAAAAAGGTTGGAAAACACTGCTCTAGTGTGATAGCCGTATGGAACGTGGAACGTGGAACTCTGTTTGAGGGTGGTTGTTGTAAATTATTATTATTGTTATTATTTGTTTGTTAACACGTTGAATGCCATGGGGGTCACCGGTGAACGGCGAGCTCAAATTGATAGAAATTCATAATTTAGAAAAATGTCAATACTGATCAATTTTTCAGTACTACCATCGTTAACCCCTTAACGCGCTAAACTGGCCAAACTTGATTTTGATCAATTTCTTGAAAATTGATTTTTTTGGCCGGTTTTTTTTCCAAAAAAGCCATGCATTAACACGTTGAATGCCACGTCAGTTTTACACATTTTAATAATAAAACAGCCTAGAAAAGCCTAGGAAACGTACTTCAAAGCCAAAATCGCTTGGTATCGTCGTTGCACTCTAACAGAAGGGGTTAAGGGGCTAAAGGGGATGTGTTTGAGGATGAAGCCATATATTTTTGTTATTAGAATTTGCATAAATAGCTTAGTCTCTATTTTCTATCTTACTATTTTATTCATTTTATCGTTCGATATAAATACTCTGAAACAAAATAAGGGTTAATTTGGGGTAGCCGTAGATGGTGCACATGTAGAATATTTATTGTACCGTGCAAAATGATATAGCAGATCGATAGATCGCCGTGAACGCGATTCGAATTATCGACGACCCCGAAGTGAACGCCTTTTCACTCGCTTGTCGGAAATTGGACCACGGTAACGACACGGAATTTCTCGCTCGCGTAGTATCGCGAGCGTAATCGCGAGGCGCGTGACGTTTCATAGCTCGAACGAGCCTCGGATTCGAACGCGAGCGAAACCGTGTCGGTCGTTGAACCGGTCGGCTCCGACGCGATGTAAACTACGCTTGGGTATCCATCGACGCTTCACGGTGAGAGTTCTCTCTCTCCCTCTCTTAGTCTCTCTCTCACACACACTCTGTTACTCTCTCTCTTTCTCCCTCTCTTACTCTCTCTTTCACACACACTCTGTTACTCTCTCTCTCTCCCTCTCTTAGTCTCTCTCACGCACACTCCCTTACTCTCTCTCTCCCTCTCTTAGTCTCTCTTTCACACACACACTCTTACTCTCTCTCTCTCCCTCCTTTAGTCTTTGTCTCACACACTCTCTTACTCTCTCTCTCCCTCTTTTAGTCTCTGTCTCACATACACTCTCTTACTCTCTCTCTCTCTCCCTCTTCCTCTCTTAGTCTCTCACACTCTCTCACTCTCTCACACTCTCTTTCTCTCTATACATTTCAGCCAAGCGTTCCGCGCGTTAAACCCGCTCCTTGCGATGTTTATGGAAAAAAATCGCGAGAATCTAGTTCATGCGCTCGCAACTCTTCCCCTCCTTTTTTTTCTCTCCTGTTTCTGCTGCTTCTCCTATTTTTTATTTCTCCATTCCAAGCTGGGGAAGCTGCCTCTTCACGCTCGAAACGAAACTTCGCGCTGGGTGGTAGTGTATTGTTTGAATTTTTTCCGTTTTCGAGCCTTCAGGAGGATTTAAAATTGGGAATCGTTGGTGGAGGGTTCTAGGGCTGGGTTTCGGAGGGTGGTTTTGGTTGTTGGTAATGGAGACAAGATAAGGGTAGGTGATGAGTATGGCTTGTGTTGTGAAATGTTTGAGAGATTTGAAGATATTTAGGTATTAATTTAGTTAATAGGAAAATCAGAGTTGATAATGGTGACCATTGATATGAAGCCTTCAAATTTTAAAGATGGAATATTATTTATTAGAGTTGTGTTAACGAAGGAAAGTAGTTTCGAAATGAGGAATCCAATTATTTTTAATTTCACTGTGGATTAAAAAATTCAATTACCTCGTAACTATGATTACTGCTGCGCGTTCACGGTGCGTTATAAGAGAGATTAAAATTGAACCGAAGAAAGTCGAACTAGTTATTCGGTGTTACCATCTTTTTCGAGAACGCTGAAACCTTGCATTTAATTACAAACAGTAGTAATTTCCATTATCTCTAATTTCTTAATAAACTTAATAGCTACTGCAATCCCATAATTATCATAACATACTATTACCAATCACCCTTGCAATTACGATATTCCTGGAAAATTTCGTTAGTCCACCAAATTTAATTTCACTGGAAATTTTAAAATTCAATTACCTCGAAACTATGGTAACGCAAGGAATTGATCGAATACTTTCCCCCATTATATTTCTTATTTATTCCATTAATGCAGACACTGGTTATAAATTACATTAATTAATTGGAAAACTTAGGAAATGCCTTAAAAAATATTTGTCGAAGAAATAAGTAAATATTCAAATTCAGTAAATTATCAGATGCATTCTGTGAGTCACTGTGTGTCTTCTAACTAAAATTGCTCTGTTTACTATAAGATATAAGATAAATAAATTAGACATAAATAAATAAGGATATAAATAAGTAAAGTGAATTTTAAGATACAAAATAAATTAATTAGATATAATTATATAAGGATAAAAAAAAGTAAAATAAATTTTAAGATATGGAATAAATAAATTATATATAAATAAATAAGGATGTAAAAAAGTGAAATAAATTTTAAGATATAAAATAAATAAATTAGATATAAATAAATAAGGATGTAAAAAAGCAAAATAAATGTTAAGATGTAAAATAAATAACATTTACAATGTTAGTTACTCATCAAACTCATCAAACAATTGTTGTACTCGAAACCTTCCTTATTCGATTCTCTCTCGTCCGTCCGCCGATTCGAAGGAAACGAGGAATTCCAGGACAAAACCGCGTGTGACCCGCAATCGTGGCGGCTCGAAACGGAGCGCGAAAGCGAGGCGAGGTTCCCTCGAGACCACGTTTCGGGATGACGAAAATAAAGCAGTTAAGGAGCACGGTCAACGACCCTGCGGGGCCTCTTCCTATGCCGTGGCGACGTAACGCTCGCTATGCGTTTCCGGGAACCGGGGGCCGATTAATTAGTCGGGCAGGCTGTACCATAAATTAGGCCACCTTACCTCCGATAATTCTCTTCCCTCGACCCGTAAATCGCGCCGCGTGCCACGCCGTTTAAAATTGCCCGCCAAATTGCGAGATTAACGCCACCGATTATCTGCCCTCCGCTGTTGCGTTACGCTTAACCCTCGTGGCATCGAATGCCGGGTTATTTCGACCCAGGCCGCAAACCAGTGTTTCTCAACGTGGTGTGTGCACCTCGCAGGCAGATAATTTTTATTAATCGGATGACAATTAGAAAATTCCTATTCGTTAACCTCACCAACGGTATACACTAACGTTCAAAAGTTTCCAGGCACTTTCCAATTTATATCTCCGTTTCCTTATAATCTGGAAATTTTAACTGCACGTATCGATGACAATTTTACAGATTTTTGAACGAAGAAATCTCTCATTTCAAATTCTTTCTTTCTTTAAATCATCGCAGTGCTTATAACTTTTGGCCGGTAGTGTACGTAGTAGAAGAGTTACTTATAAGATGTAAAGATAGCATTAAATTTATATTCAAATTAAAAACAATTTTACCTATATTTCTGAATTCATTTCAAACGCCTATTAATATTACACTTCTCTGGAACTTACACACTACAGATGGCATATAATAATAATAATAATAATAACTGCAATATTTATTGCAAAACCTTCTTTCAAAATGTACAAGCATGTCTAAATTTTTATCACGGGTCGATATGACCCGGCATTTGATGTCAGCGTCGTTGCTTAAACATCCGGTGTCCGAGGGTTAACGATATTTCCGCCACGCGATCAAGCTTTTTTCGCAGTTTCCCTTTTTTCTTTCTTCTTAGTATTGTAGAAATAGATCTTCGGGGCGCGTGCGCGTAAAGATTCGGTTTTTATCGTTGTTATGTAAAATTACATTATTCCCAGACTTCCCAACGCGTGTAAATAATAAGTTCAACAAACTGTGTTATCTGTGCGAGCGATGATGTAGCGAGCTGTGATGGTTTGAAGGTTCCCCCCCTCCCCACTATTTTCGTAGAGGTTTCTTGAAGCGTATAAAATTTTTTAAACAGTGCAAAGTACGATAAGGACAGCACGGAATACGAAAGCACTCGATGTAACTACTGGTTGATACCATAAAAATTCCAATTTGAGTTCTGAGTCAATTCGTGAACTGAACACAGTGTAACCTCGATTATTAGAACTCACAGGGGACGAATGTGTTTTGGTAATAGAATTTTTAGATAACCGAACAATCACGTTCTTTTATTCTGAACTTAATTTACTCAGATGGATATTAAGAAGGCTGACGATTTGTTCAATTATTTGTGCATCCTAAATTTGTCCACGGTTAAACTTCGTGATTTATAAAAATGTATGGCCACTATTAAATGGCACCACGTATGCTCGAATAATAGAATTTCTAATTACAATATTCCAATAACATATAATCCAACTCTACCGGATTAAATTATTCAATACCAAGTTGCGCGTAATGCGTACCATAAATAATTGACATAATGGTCGCTTACCATTTTAAAAGGGATAATAATTACGCTTAAAGTCGAGCAACTGGGGCGTTTAATAAATTCATCAGGCCCAAGATCCCGGGGACCGTCTCCTTAATTAAAATTCATTACACCGAAATTTAATGCGTTCCCGTTGGAACGTTCGCGATCGTATCGGGGCCATTACTTTCGTTCGCTCGATTTTCATGGACGATCCCGATTCGTCACCATGTTTCAGGCGGGTTATAATCCGTTGGGTCAGAAATCGGTAAAACCGACCCTTGAAAATCAGCCGTATTATGCCGATGGTTATCGAGTTACACTTCCTCCGCCCGACGGTTAGCCCTTTTCTCGATTTTTTCCAGTCTGAAAGGTCATGGGTGCTGCTTGACCTTGGACATGCCACGGTGAAGCGATCGCTGTTGCCGGTCGCCATTGTCCGATTTCCACGAACGCTTCCGTTCGAATAAAACGGTTCCGTTTCTTTCTCGGTACTAAAATATCGATCGTGCGCGTCACGATTTACCATTTACCATTTTACCGTTTTCTTCTTCTCGTTCAATTTTTATTCCATCTTTTCACGGTGGTGCGGGGATTAGGTTCGGGTTAGATTTGGATAAGATTCGTACCATTTTTTTAACGATTCGCATGGTTTCTATTTTTCTATCAATATTTTACCATATAGTACCATTTTAGGTGGTATCATTTGCATACTCGTTGGCCCTGTCATAATTCATCGAAGTTCGCTTAAAAATTGAATCTTCACAACTTTCGCGTGACATTTTAATGTTTCTGTGTTAAAAAAGGTAAAAGTGTAGGGAAAGTGAAATTTTCAGGCTACCTTCAATATAACGAAGGAGCTAACAAACAATTGTACTAAAATACGAGGCTTTTATATTTGCTTAAAAATTTGCACGAATATTTTGGGTAACGTACGATGTTAATTCGTAGATATTTACGTATTTATGTAAAATATGTGGCTTTTATGTTTCCTTAACGATTGACACGAACTTTTTGGACAATATAATACATCCATGATAAAACTGGTAGATACATTCCTATTCTGTACGTCATCTGTTCGTTACCAAAAAAAGCCGTCGAAGTTCGAGGTATCGGTAACAAGCCTTGAAAAAACACATAAAAAGTTGCTCGAGCTCAAGCAAATCCTCATTAATATTCCTGAAACATCTCGTGTTCTCCTTCGAATACTTTCAGCTCTTCCTCGATCTCTCATCTTCCTCGTACCATTTCGATTCATCATCGTTACATCATCGTAAATCGACGCGACCTTCCTGAACGAAGTGGCTGTAACACCTTCTCCTCGGCAGACGTTGCTCGGAGTGTTAATTAAAATATCCGAGAACGCCAAATTATTTTGGTGAATATTAAAATGTCCGGCCTGATTGAAATGAATCATTGATAAGCCGACGAAAGTTATTGTTTTTTGAATGTAGACACAACTAAATCAAGGCTAATGATCTACGATTATTACCGAGGTTTCGCAATGATAATGTGTTATATCGTGCTGTTATCAGCTAGGTCGAAATTCGTGTACCATGAGTCGCGATATTTTTTTACTATTTTTCCGTTATCTATTGCGTTCCACAAAATATACGGTGACCCGTGTAACATTCTTCTTTATCACATTTTCTGTCGAATCAAACTATTAACTTACCATTTAATTATTTCTGTCGTTCGCACCGTTTTTCCGACGCTCTTTCAACTTTTCAATTAACAAACGACGTTTTATGATCGACGATTACATTTCTTTTGGATGAAAGAAAAAAATGTAACGAAGAAAACTTTTTTCTTGAATCTACTGTCACGAGTTCAGTGTATTTTATTTTATTAGCCTCTTGTTGAAATATTAAACGCGATCGAAAATTTGCGAAACGTGTATTCTTTACGCTGAAAGACATAGATGATCCGTTGGTTCGCGTCAACGTCCTATTTTACTTGCTGCATACATTTTCGGGCAGAAAATAGCGTCCGTTTAAAGCAGAAAATGATTACAATAATAATGGGGTTCCGTTCTTTTTTCTCTCACGAACTCAAAGGATCCCGGTTATTTTGTCATGGCTCGGATTCGGTGGCGCTCTAACGAGGCGTCGTTGTGTGCGAACGTGAAATGCAAATGGGCCGCGGCTTGGCCACTTTTCTGACACTCCGTGAGCCGGGTTCAACGCTCCCTTTTATTTATGCTTGTGAATGAAGCGAGACGCGGCCCAACACTTTGGCGAACGCGCGTGTCGAAGGTGAAGCAGGTTACCTTCCATTCTTCTCTGCGAACGGAATCGTTGCGCCCGAAATATTGCAGCTGAAATTTACACACTTCCTCGCGAGTAAATGCACGTTTCTTTATTTCGACTAAACATTGAGAAGATTTTAAATACGATCTTTTTACACAGACGTTACTATGGAAATAAGGGTTGTAACAAAACTATTATTATTCGTGCAAAAAATTTCGTAACAATAATAATAGTGTAATAGTATGGTAATAATAATAATAATTGTAATTTAGTGAACAGAGATAACAATTACCTAAGGGTTGTAACAAAACTATTATTATTCGTGTAAAAAATTTCGTAACAATAATAATAGTATAATAATATGGTAATAGTAATAATAATTGCAATTTAGTGAACAGAGATAACAATTAAATAAGGGTTGTAACAAAACTATTATTATTCGTGTAAAAAATTTCGTAACAATAATAATAGTATAATAATATGGTAATAGTAATAATAATTGCAATTTAGTGAACAGAGATAACAATTAAATAAGGGTTGTAACAAAACTATTATTATTCGTGTAAAAAATTTCGTAACAATAATAATAGTATAATAATATGGTAATAGTAATAATAATTGCAATTTAGTGAACAGAGATAACAATTAAATAAGGGTTGTAACAAAACTATTATTATTCGTGCAAAAAATCTCGTAACAATAATAATAGTATAATGGTATGGTAATACTAATAATAATTGTAATTTAGTGAACAGAGATAACAATTAAATAAGGGTTGTAACAAAACTATTATTATTCGTGCAAAAAATTTCGTAACAATAATAATAGTATAATAGTATGGTAATACTAATAATAATTGTGATTTAGTGAACAGAGATAACAATTTTATACATTACAATGAAAATGTTACCAGAGGATACTTTCTAGGATATTTAATAATTTCTCATATATATTTCATGTGTAAAAATACGTATGCCATTTAAGTGTGTCGTTTCTAATATAGGAATAGATGTGTTAAAAATTTCAATTTTCACGTTTGAATCAAATTGACTCGTTTCAAGCAAAATAGGTTATGTACCCAATATCCGGCAATCTAACGTTAATAGATTCACAACAATGGTGAGTCCTCCTTCCGCTTCGAAACCACCCCTGTCTGTCCTCACCTCTAATTTTAGTAGACAGAAAGAAAATTTCCCATCGCAATCAATGATGCGCAAGAAGATAATTTAAAATAAAGTTTCATTTTTCTTAAAAACTTCGATCTTTATGTTTGAGTCAAATTGACTCGTTTCAGGCAAAATAGGTATATACCCAACATCCGGCAATCTAGAGTTAACTAATGGATGTCATCGTTGTTCTAATATACGTGTATTTCTTACAAATAACCCCCCCCCCCCCACAGTGGCGAAAACAGGAAAGTCGCCACAATTCCAACACGGCACCAAAGAATCGCCCCGATTTTCTCGTTCGATCGGATAACTGACTCGCGTTCCGATTCGCGCCACGGAATGGCCGACGTGTACGAGGGAGCAGCGGTAAACCGCGAAGGGCGAAAATCGCCAGCTCGCAGCGGCCGTTCACCCGGCGTTCTTGAACTTTCAGGGTCGCATGCACGTCTCCCCGGGGCCCCGGGGCCATTCGACACACGACCGGCCCTCTTATCGTTTCAGCGAAACGCCCGATAGAATTACGCCCCCGACATTATCTGCGGCGCTGCTAATTATCGCCGCGATTAACATGACACGACCAAGGTGAATCGCTTCTGCTGGCCATTCGAGCACGCTCCGAATGGCACGCAGAATGGTACGGGGTGGTTAACGATTTTTTGAAGAAGATCAATTCGTTCTTCTTTTATTTTATTACAGGACGTTGATACGAAGGTTTCGTGGAACGTACAATGGAGGGTGAAAATTTCTGAATGTTATTTTACTTTACTTCAGCCAATCATTTTGTGTTATTTTTATTTTCACTTATCTGATATGGTTTGTAGAATGAACGGGAAAATGAGAATGACTTGGAAAATTACAATATCTTCATTTTAAAAATTACATACAGTAGGGGACAATAGTTTAAAACCAAAGGGTCAAAGAAAATAAATAAATTAATTAATAAAGAAATCTTTGCCCTCTCAAACAACAAAGTCTCGTCAATCCCTTTTTTCCTACCCGCGCTATTATTTTGTCATACCCAGTTTTCACGTAGAAAGGTTAAATTTTCCGTAAAAAATGTAACCACCTGTGGTTAATCTTTGTCTGTACTATTAAGGGAAAGATACTGCATACAAAACTGCACGTACAAAATTTGTATTCAATACGTTAGATTAAAGAAAGACTAAAAATCATATGTTGTGCTATCATTTTGTCACGTACTGTAAACGTTAAAGCTATTTCACGAGGGTTCTCCGCGTTAGGTTCACAAGTTTCGACAATCGCGATGCTGGTCACGAGCGATCCCCGGACGAGGCAAACCGCGCGCAAACCGTTCTCGAAGACGACACAACACACGCACACGTTCCTCTCTCTTTCTCTGTTCCTCTCGATGAACAGAGCAGTGGTCGTCCTTGATCTAACAGTAAGCCCCGAGCGCTCTATCCGTTCATGCGAGGCTGCGACCGAGCTGAGTCTCGAAATTCGCGGTATCGTTTTTCCCCGGCGTCGTTATCCCGATAAGATCTGACCCAGATGCGGTTCACTGAACCCGACGCGAACCTGTAATCTCTATTGTCACGTTCCGGCGATGATAATGGCCCGATCTTATCGGGCGCTTTCGATACCGGCCGCCTTCTCGCCGCGCCATCGCTTCAGCTCCGATTTTATTAACGAACTCGTTGAACGCGTGAATCGCGCGCCGATGAGATCGACAGATAGTGTTTAATAACGTTTCACACAGAAACGGTGGATTCGATGTTCGTGAGTGGTTTAAATGTGCGCAACTTCTATCAACGCAATGATGGATTTTGTTGGGTGGAGTAAATGCAGGGTGATTCTGTCTATTGGTGGTGCGACGATTTTCTTTCTCTCGCCACTAGAAGGAATCAACCTTTCTCGCAAGTGCTCGAGTCTCTCAGTTTCTATATATACGAGTTCTAACCTGCCCCTTCCTATCCCTGTGTCTGAGGCATGGGCCTGTTAGGTAAGCTTTACTCATGAGCTCCTTACTAATGAGCCTCTTACTGATGAGTCCCTTACTGATCAGTCCCTTACTGATCAGTCCCTTACTCATGAGTCCCTTACTAATGAGTCCCTTACTGGTGAGTCCCTTACTGATGAGACCCTTACTAATGGGTCCCTTACTGATGAGTCATTTACTAATGAGTCCCTTGCTGATGAGTCCCTTACTGATGAGTCCTTTACTGATGAGTCCCTTACTGATGAGTACTTTACTTATGAATCCCTTACTAATGAGTCCCTTAATTATGAGCCCCTTACTGGTGAGTTCTTTACTGATGAGTCCCTTACTAATGGGTCCCTTATTGATGAGTCACTTACTAATGAGTCCCTTACTAATGAGTCCACTAGCAGTTCCTTGGGCGAAACTCAAACCTTTCCTTCACTCTTTCTCCTTCCACTAGAGCCACAGTGGATTCGAAAGAAATGTCACACCAACTCCCTGTTCGTATTAAAATCGCTTGTCGATGAAGCGAGCATTACTGGATGATCGACGATGACGACTAATGGAGTGGAAACAGTTTATATGTATTGATAGCAGTCTCTTCATCGCCAGAGATTTACGTATATTACACAGAACACGAGATTATTGGCGCGATGTCACGGCGGCGGTATTTCTTTCGTGTCCACAAGTGAATCGCAATGTAGTGGAGAGGTACTCAGTGATAGAACGAAAGGTTTCTTACGATAACAGCTATTTTCAGAACATGCGCTGGCCTGTTCCGTTCCTTGGAAGCGAATCTATGACCAACGCAGGTTCTCGCGAAGTAGGTAGAGGTATAGGTGCTTTAGAAATGGATATCGATCGCGAGATATTGATTTTCGCGCGAAGAGCGGATGTAAGGATTGTTTCGTTCCGTGTAACCAAAGCGGTAGTCATTAACCTTATCCACTTCGAATGCCGGCTATGCTGGTACGAACGTTTACGTAAAATTCGACCAACTTGAACCCTTTATGCTTTCCTCTCAACAAATTCACAGGAAGATACGCTGAATCGTTACTCGAGTTCAAAAAATTAAAACGTGACCTATAATTATGAATTCGTCCTTAACCATTCTCGCGTGAACAAAAATTGCTACGATATCAAAAGAATCGTCGCCAAAGTCGTTGAGTTTGTCGAAAAATGGTAAAGTTCTACCGAAAGTCAGCGTCTCGCGTCTCTTCACAAATCTACCAAACAAACGAACGTCCTGACCCAGAAAAACACGAAACTCGGCCGATTATCGCTTTATCACCTTGAAACAGCCTTCCCAAGCCTCGTTCCTTGTAACCACCGTCTGCGTCGGGCGTGTTCTCGAAAAACGAACCGAGGATGGTTCAACGAACTCCCGATCGTCACCGATCAGACGCGACGCGTCCGCCGAGCGCCACCGAAATAGAAAAATCGAGAATAATCCCATCGATCCGCGGCTAAAACCGTCCTCGAATCCGCGTCCGTCTCCTTCCGATAAATAAGCGGCACACGCGCGCAACACCCCTCCCCCTCCCCGCCCCTCTTGGCCGATAGCGACGCGATAATTATGTCATTTCTGGAATGGCCGGGTCGTCGGTCGTTTCCGAGGACGGAACTGGAGCAACGACCTTCGAATTCGGCCCGGTCGACGGGGTTCGTGAACCCTGAAAAGAGCTGCCAGGCCCCGGGATAGATAGTACAGTTATTCTCTCTTCCTCCACCTGCCTCTTCCTCTTTCCTTCTCCTCCTTCTGATTCCCCTTCTCATCCCCTCTTTCACTCTGTTCTTCTGAGCTTGATCTGCTATCCCTTCTTTCTCTCTCTCACTCATTCTTTCCCTCCCTCCCCTTCTCTTTCTCTCTCTTTCCCTCCTGATTCTCTCTCTCTTTTTCTCTGTTTCCCCCCTCTGTCTTTCCCTTCTTCTCTTTCTTTCTCACTCATTCTCTCCTTCTTTCTCTCTCTTTCCCTCCCTCCCTCTCTCTTTCGCTTCTTCTCTTTCTTTCTCACTCATTCTCTTTTTCTTTCCTTCCCTCTTTCTCTCTCTCTCTCTTTCCCTTCTTCTCTCCATCTCCATCTTTGTCTCTTTCGCCTCGCTGTTTCTCTTCTGTTTCTCTGTTGCTCGGCCACTTCTCTTCTCGCCTCCTTCCTTCTCGTTCGACAATAAGCTCGTGCCCGACCGCACTCCCGCGCTGCGCCGGCCGAGCAGGAGGAAATACCGTATGGTCACCTCGTCACCGAGGCGAAGAGGAAATCCCTCCGGTTCGACGACCTGGTAAAGGTGACTCCGATTGTCTGAAAAGCGACGGGGAACTCGGTGCATCGATCGGTTCTCCTCCTACCGCTGTTTGCCTCCTTTCTCTTTTATTTTCGATGATTCTCGCTTCGGTTCGATGGCTGGCGCTGGGACTTCCGGCGAGGTCGGCCGGTCGAAGGCTGATGCATTTTTAACCCTTTTAGTGTGTTACAAATTTTTCGAACGTCGTACGGGAAATAGCGTTGAAAGCAACGCGTTTTTGGTGATGTTTATCGTTTAATTTCATTTCATTCATCGACTATATAACCTTTTGTTACAACAAGAAAAAATTACAGCAATGATTCAACAGAAAAATTCGAATTAATTAGAATTAACAGAGTTTTTCTTAAAAATGACGATAAAATCGTCACACGTTTTTTTCTTTTTTAATTCATCATGGATTGACGTATTTTTCAATGCAAAAACTGATGAAAATAAAATTTCATTGTAGGCTGGAAAATACACAAAACTGTATGTTAAAAATAGAAAGCTGAAATATCAGCTGTTAAGGCGGTTTCGGTGAGAGATGTTGCAAGATTATTTTCTTTGTGATATTTTCGGTTGTCTCTTTGTGTTTATCGTGCGATTAGTTTGTTTGCGTAGACGAGTGTTTTCGTGTTGATTCGGGAATAAAAGTAGTTTTACTCGGTTGAGCAGGGATTTTAAAGGAGGCTGAAACACGAGTGTCCTCGTTATTTTGGTACACTTTGATACTCGACAGGAGCATGCACGCCAAGCATGTAACAACTTATGTAAGCACCCTACAAACTTTCTCCCGTCAGAATAACAACGTAACAATTTTCAAACCTTCTTTTCTTCCCCCAAAGCTTTTTCTTGCGAGTTTTCACTCGCCAAACTTCCAGCAGAGTTAGCTTAATGTAATTTCGATCTATAATTTTGCGTTTTAAAAATCTAATTCTACACGATTCTTAATAATTAACAGCGAGCTGCAATCGCAGCCTATTCGATTAAATAGATACCAAGAAACAGAAGTACACTTGAAGAAACAATAATAATATCAAACACAAAAATTCACCATCACCTCCTGTTGCATACACAAAAATCGTCGCTAACTGCACAAGAACCGCGACTATACACCATTTTAACCCTTTGCTTTAACCCTTTTAGTACCGAACGACGATATATCGTTGCGTATCTATTTGCATCGCGAGAGAGCTCTGTCTCAAAATAAATTTATAAAACGTTATAAATATTTCAATTTTTTCTTTTATTCCATAATACGCTTCTTGTTGAATTTTGTAAATATGATTCTTGCTTCCGTTTTTATGATCTTCTTCCCAAACCTTAGCAAATTCGTGAAATTTGCTCGATACTAAAAGGGTTAATAAGTGACTTTTATTGTTCTTCGCCCCATAATACAAACTTCCAAAATATTCCAACATTTAATTCAGTCAAATCTTATTCCACACGATTTAACTCTTTGCGTGTTAAAATTTGCCAAACCATCATGATCCTGTATCTAACATTCACCCCTCCAACGCCAAAGGTTAACGAACCCAACAAACCAATTCATCCCCCATTCTGAAATCTACCCAAAACTAAATCGTTGTGAAGTTCCTCCGAAAATTCAAAATTAGGCCACACCCGAGTCCCTAGGGGAATAGGATCCTCTTTAATTTTCCCACCGAATCCGTGAACCCACGAAAATCCTAATTAGCCAAGCTTTCCGGAAAAAGTGGCCACGGCTAACGATCTACCGATACCAGTCGAAAGCAGAGAAAAAGAAAGGTGGCGTCGATCGAAAGGAGAATTCCTCGGTGAACGAACGGCAAGAGTCTCGATCGAGGAAGGTCGACGACCCCCACGGGGTCTGTGGTCGGCGGGGACGGGCGTCGGATCGCGCGGATGACGGCGGAAAGGAGCCGAAGGAGAGGAAGAAGGCGTTTACCCGGTAATGACACGCGAAACTTGGCCGGTACACGGGAAACGTGAGAAATTCTTACGCAAAGAGAGGCAGGCTGGCGGTTCGAGGTAAGTGGGTCGCTGATTCAGACTAGTCGGGGCCACTCCGAGAGCTGATATCAACGGGTTTTAACGGGACCGTGAGTAATCGACTCTTGCCCGTCAAGGTGCAGCCACGAATCCGAGTCGGGACGGGGCAGCCGGACAGGAAGGCTGCTGTGTGTCGCACTTCCGACCGGTAACCCCGTCCAATAAGCGCCGCGAGCTTCGAATTGGATCAGAATCAACTGTGTCGAGGATCATTTATTTATTTATTTATTTATGGGCAATTTTATTTTCATTTATTTAGTAGAGCGAGAGTAGACGGGGCTCAGGTGTGAATGAAATAAAGCGAAGTGATTAGAATATTAACCCTTTGCATTGGAGGGCTCCGTAGCAGAGCCATTTAAAATTTGATTTATTTGATTTAAAATTCGCAATGCAAATAACTTTCAGTTCATAACAGAAGGACATAGGCAAATCGTGTATTGGATATTCCTCCATTGATTTTTTTATATATTATAACATTTGTATCCATAATCAACGATGACTTTTCTTTCCACTGAAATTGCTTCGTGTTGCTGATAATATGAGTGAAAAAGAACTTCGAGTGCAAAGGGTTAATAATGTATACTTAAAACAATTTAATAGTAACAACTTAATCGACTTTTGAACTTAATAACTACGATGTTCTTACTTCCTTCAGAAACTCACACTCTTTCTGTCTTTGTATATTCCCTGTTATATTTTCTTCCAAACACTCCTTTCCTTTCTTTCTAATTGTCAACCCTTTCTCACTCGATGCATTCGGTCACGTTCACCCAAAATCCTCAGTCGCGAGGTTTTCTCAAGTGCTCAAAAGATCGAAAAACTTAGCAAACGCATATTTTCGTCCATGATCTCGATTAGCAACTTTCGTCGACGTTAAAAGGTTAACGCCGGAATGTGTGACCACGGAAAAAGTCATAAGGTAAAGAAAAGAAAAACTGAAAAACGCATATATGCGTCCATAATCCCTACGAGTAATTACCGTCAGACGCATATATGCGTCCATAGCAAAGTCATAAGGTGAAGAAAAGAAAAACTGAAAAACGCATATATGCGTCCATAATCCCTGCGAATAACTACCGTCAGACGCATATATGCGACCATAGCACACAAGAGGTTAAAGCTGCTTAAAACACGATAATAATCCGCCAACAACTTTACGCAATTACATTTTCTGCGTACTCGGTCGTATCGATACGATTGTAGCTCTCGTACGATTATATACTGGAACAAACATCGGGTTAAAAAAAAAGGAAAAACAGATAAAGTAGGTAAACTGTATGATAAAAGTTACACGTGAGCGATCTAGAAATGTTAATTCCATTTAAACGCGCAGCTCCGAAACAAAGTAAAACAAACAAGCAGAGAATAAATCCACCGAAAAGGAAAAAGTTTGAAAAATGATCAGATTCGCGATACGAAGAAATTAAAGATACGAAATAACAAACATTGCCTAAGTAGAATAAATGTCAAAAAATGGCTACATCAAAGTTCCATTTTTCTTTTGGGAAGGGAATTTTTAAAACGCTTTTCGTTGCGAATTACAAATAAATTTCGAAAAAACTGTGATAATAAAAACTCTGCCTAAGTAGAATGAATGTCAAAAAATGGTTACATTAAAGTTCCATTCTTGTTTTTGGGGGGAATTTTTAAAACGCTTTTTGACGCAAATTACAAATAAATTTCGAAGAAACTGTAATTACAAAAACTCTGTCTAAGTAGAATAAATTTCAAAAAATAGTTACAACAAAATTCCATTCTTCTTTGGGGGGGAATTTTTAAAACGTTTTTTGACGCAAATTACAAATAAATTTCGAAGAAACTGTAATTACAAAAACTCTGCCTAAGTAGAATGAATGTCAGAAAATGGCTACAGCAAAGTTCCATTCTTCTTTTGGGGGGGGGGGGAATTTTTAAAACACTTTCCGTTGCGAATTACAAATTTCCATCACGGGATTTCTTCGATTCGCGTGCGCCAACAACTTTCGAAAACGTGCCGCTCGCGCGAACGAAACGGAACAAACGTGTCCGACGTTTTCACTTTTTTTTTTTTCTTCCTTTTTCTTTCCGTTGCTTTCACTCTCGTGGGCGCGCGTCGCTCGATGATAACGAGCGAACCCGGTCGATGACGTTTTATCAGGAAAACAGGCGACCGGTGTGTCGCTTCGACACGGCTCACGAAGAGCCTTATCGCGCTCTTAATTAAGGTTTTAATTGAACCGACTGCCGAGAATCGATGCTTTGTTCGCCGACCGTAACACCTGCCGCAGGTCCTTCGATTATTTCTGCTAATACTTTGCTCCATTTGTGTGGCGTTCTTTAATTATCTGACCGAAGCAGGACACAGGTGAGATCGTACCGCTGGTGAAGTATCCAGGTGAATTATCGTTTAAGGTATATTCCAGGTTTAAAGCGAAATTCAATTTTCCTGTTTTTTTTTCTTTAATTGGTTTATTTATATAGGTGAATAATATTGTTTAACGCGAGTGTTGGGACGTAAATGGTAATAATTGAACAGTAATAATTCACCGTATGTTAAACTTTATTGTCTATAACGTTTAGTTAAAATATCTCATGACGAGGTTTGAATACTTCGTGATTTGAAGAAAGAATGTTAACTCAAAATCCCTTTCGCAGGCGTACCGCCTCATTGTTTTAGAAGTTTGGAGAAATATCAAGAGAGGGCGGAAAACGTTTTTCCGACCCGTTTAGGAAAAAGGTTCTTAAGACTATTTATTATTATTAATATGAATAATGGCAAAAATATATAGTATTCAGTAAATTCTAATTCAACTCTGCCACGCGACTCTATATTTAATCCTTAACTCTTTTCACGACTCCACAACTCGGTCTCACATATATGTAGAAAAAAATCCTTAAGATTATTTATTATTATTAATATGAATAATGGCAAAAATATATAGTATTCAGAAATTTGTATTCAACTCTGCCACACGACCCTATTTTGAATCCTCAGCTCTTTTTAGGATTTTATAGCTCGATCTCACATATATGTAGAAAAGGGTTCTTCAAATTATTTATTATTATTAATATGATTAAAGGCAAAAATATGTAGTATACAGTAAATTCTAATTCAACTCTGCCTCGTGACTGTATGTTTAATCCTCAGCTTTTTTTAGAATTCCATAACTCAGTTTTTCATTCAACACTGGTCCCTTTTCTCTTTCGAGGAAAACCTTATAGGCCTTTTCCTCTTTCCACCCCTCACTCGCTGGGACATTGCCAACCCATCGGTGAATTATTTGTCGCCAATGGTTTTTCCGATGGGCCTGGCTTTCGTTTAGTCGACCCATACTTTCACTTTTCTGGTCCTTAAAACTATGATACTGCAATATTTATGGAGCACATTTCCACTACCATAATTCTTCGTAACAACAACAAACGCTAGCCATTGATATACACGAAGTCTTATTTTCTAATAGGGGCTGTTTTAAAGCGTATAAGGTACTTTTCCCTGTTCAACGAAATTCTATAAGGAAGTTAATTAAAAAAATGTTATGCACAACAGGAAGCTTATTTTTGAACGTATCTTAAGTTAAAAGATTAGAGACAAGCTATTCCAATAAACTTTTTTCTGGTCCTTAAAACTACGATACTGCATATGTTACATGAAAAGAAAAATTGTTTAATTAAATCGAACTGATTGTACGTCACGCATCGAATTATGAGTACGTGTTTCGATAAAAATATCTGATGTAATCGGTGTCGTGAAGAATACATCGATTCCCCCGCTCGATTTGAATGTCAAGTTCAAAGTTGAGGCGAAAACTGATACGTTTGTTTCGCAGATTACATAATCTTTGTCTTTCTTTTTTTTTTTTGTTCCGCTCGTGTTATTTAAAATTTTTAGTCACGGTTCACGCAAACGATACATGTAATCGCTGTAATTTGCTTGCCTTTAATTGCGTTCATAATTCAATTTAACGACACTAATTGTTCGTTTCCAGAACTGCTCGCAATGTCGGTCTATGCGTTAGGCTTTTCTGGATCATTGTAATCGCCGTCGGGTTTGATGAATAATTAGCGCCAACGATAGCACGATTCAATGAAGAACCGTACGATTATTTAGCGGCGAATTTATCGCGAACGTATCGCTCGTGCGCGGTTTCGTTAATCTGTTTTACGTAGTTACGGTATTGATAACAGCGACACCGATAACAGCGGAGTAGTAACAGTAATTCAATAACAGAAAAGCGGTAGTAATAGGCTAGAATTGCAAGCAAGTATTAATTACGGTAACATAGCTCTTCCATTATATGCTCATTAAAGTTACATTTTATTACGTTTTTCTACCGCGTTCACGTCCTCGAATTTACCATATTATCTATTTACAATATTTTTCTTCTTCGACTTTGTATATTTGTTACTTTGACATTTTTTTTTATACGTTGCTTAGCGCGAATAATAGCTAACTTGGTATTACTGTACGTAATTGCAACGAATTTTAAATGTTGAAGGAGAAACAAGATTTTTGAATGTTTCGCGAATACCGATTCATCTATCGGTGAAAGTTATATAAATTTTCAAAAATTAGTCAAGCTTTTCACATGCATTTACTAGAGATTAAAAATAAATTTACACTATTTAGATACAACTATTTAGATTACAATTATAAAATCGGCTATGTAGTATGCAGCTATCATATATAGCAGCTACATATATAGTTTTCCATTTCAGTATATTTAAATTTTCTTAAGGTACTTTATTTATTTATTTTATTTGCGGGTAATTATCCTTTGGTATAAAATAAACACAATGTATCGAGTGGTCACATCTAATTATGCATGCTTAAAGGAAAGTTACGAATTTATATTATTTCGTAAGACATCGTTAATTTTTCAGAATTTATTTAATATTATTTATTTAATATTATCTGACAGAATGTTGAGTACTTGAGCGTTCAAAACCACCCTTATTATTTTTCGGACGCATCAAATTCCGTTTTATTTGTATGTCAAGGGGTTAAAAGCATAGAAACTCAGAGTTTCTGAACAAAAATTTACGAATCGATGGATACCTGTATACACACAGCCATCACCGTCGCCAGGAGCTTTAGCTAATATTTCAGATATTATAAACATTTTTCAAAACACGGGACAACTGATCGCTGCACAGTTCGATAGTCGAATACGGCAGAATACTGCTCGTAACGCGCATGTTAAAATTAAAATAAAACTCAAGAATAAGACTACGCGTGTGACTATTAAAATAAAAATAAAACCCAAGAGTAAGACAACACGTCTGACCCCTTCGACGTTACATTTATTTCTGTTCCTTTTTTTTATAATACATATCAACCGTCACTTCGTTACCACCTCTGGCTGAACTTTGCCGCCTTTATTCAAATTTTCCTTCGTCGACAGCAGTTTAGAAAATGCTCGATCCATGGCATTCTGTGAGCCGGCTCGCCTCACAGATACCTCGAACGATTCTGCAATGCGTTAAACCGATCGACACGGAAAAAAAATGGTAATGTTCAGTTTCTTTCCCGTTGAGATTGAAAGAAAAAAAAGACGGTCGCTTTCCACTGAATGTACGCAAACGCGTGTTCCGTAATTGCACATAATCAAGAAAAAGGAGCGTCGAGAGCAGATCATTAATCGTGGAAAGTAGCGATTTTCCTTTCTATATCTCTTTTCCTCGGTGTGGCGGTCGACGACCTTTTAAACCTAGTTGCACGCGCTTTAATGCCGCTTTCTTTCGTGCCGCGCTCCCATTTCACTCTCGCGCTTTTCCATTTATTTTCTCGCTTAACCCTTTCGTCTGGAGCGGTCGTTTGCACGAAGCCTGTGTACGTAATGCCTACGTGTGCAAGCGCGCCCCGAGTAGCAAATAACAGTCTTTCGACGAGACCATTTCCGGGGTTTACTTGGTTCTTTGTGATTCGGTTCGTCGCTTTCCAGTTTCACGTGCGCGTTCGTACTTTCATATTTTATCGAACATTTGTAATGTCACGGGTATTCATCGAGATGATACTTAGTATTCCTTTTAACAATATTCCTTAACCCTTTCGCTTCGAGCGCCGCTTATAGGCGGCATCCGAATGTATTTTGTATTTTAATAATTTTGTATTTTAATAATTTTATATTTTAATAATTTTATATTTCAATAATTTTGTATTTTAATAATTTTGTATTTTAATAATTTTGTATTTTAATAATTTTATACTTTAATAATTTTATATCTTAATAATTTTGTAAGCCCTTTCATATTAAAAATGTAAATATACTTGTTACTTTTGTTCACTGACGGTACCTCGGCGGACTGGACAGCCGAAACGGAAGGGTTAAGAATTTAACTTCGATGTTTTAACACTATTCCTAGCACAACCGGTCAAATGACCGTTTTTAAACTTTCGATTAGAATTTCATAGATACAACGTAATTGAATCGCCTTTAAACTTTGGACTTTTTCTCAAATATACGTATAATACATTTTTCAATATTCACTTCTTTTTTCATTGTTTATATTTTGAGAAAAATTTGTAGTCCGTCGCGGTAGGAATAGGTATACGTGAAGTGTCGATAGGAATAGTGTTAACTGATTTGTACAATTTTCGAATACTTTGTACTTTTGTAGGAATGAACTATAATTTCTAAGAATTATGCATCAAAATGTATTTTAGTAGAATTAAAAATTCTTCAGGGACGAAATAATTGCTAAAAATGGTAATTCACATTTTTTTTCATCAGGTCCCAAATTTGTTTCAAGGGCAACCAAATAATTGTGGTCGTAACGTGTACATTTTAATTGTAAAATTAACGCGTAAATCTTGTAAAATTGGAGAACTAGTTCCCCGCGTATCGATGTGAAACTGTAACAGGGACAGAGCAACAAGAATTCCGGCGATACGAGCGCGTAGAAAATCGATCGACCGATAATCCACCGATAGAATGACCTCGTTCCCAGTCGAACCTCCGTTGCGTTCTCGTGGCCCTGCGTTCTATGCGGCTAAATATTTGATCTGCTAGACCAACGATAACCCTTATCGCAGTTCACACGGTAGGCGAGTTGTGTGGCTTCACAGGATAAACTTGAAGCAACACGAGTGCCCCTGGAAACTTTTATTTTCTCTTCGCAACGTCGCGTCGTTCCCTTTTCCGTACAAAACTTATAGCGTCTAACGAAAAATCGCAGACATGAAATGAAATGTTCAGTACATTAATTGAAATTGCTATTGTTTAAATCTTGCAGTCGCTGAAGGGAAAAGATAGAATTGAACAGATTTGAGATTCCGCATTTGACTTTGAAACGTGATAGAGAATAGTTAGTTAACGTTATTGAAATAATTCGCAGAACAGAAAGAAAGCATTATTGTTTTCTCGAATACTTTTATTATAGATATTGATATTTGGTTTTTGAAATCATTGTGAAAAGATTAAATTATAGTAATAGTATTAATAGTAATTATAGTATTAGTAGTAATAGTATCAATATTAATATTAATAATATAGATAATAGTACTAATATTAATATTAGTAACATAGATAATAGTATTATTATTAATATTAGTAATATAGGTAATAGTATTATTATTAATAATAATTGCATTAGTGTTAATAGTAACTGTATTAATATTAATAGTATTAGTATTAATAGTAATAGTATCAATATTAATATTAGTAATATATATAATGGTGTTATTATTAATAACATTAGTATTAGTATTAATAATAATAGTATTTATACTATTAAGCATATATAATACTAATTATTACTAATACTGTAATTACTATTAATACT
The DNA here is from genome assembly GCA_033822845.1 of Tetrapedia diversipes. Classification (NCBI taxonomy): domain Eukaryota; kingdom Metazoa; phylum Arthropoda; class Insecta; order Hymenoptera; family Apidae; genus Tetrapedia; species Tetrapedia diversipes. The sequence goes on along the minus strand of JAOPTO010001487.1, from coordinate 1,379 downwards.
ATTATAGTATAATAGTGTAAATCACAGTATGATATTCGAATTAATAGAGAGACAATGTTAACGACAGAGTACAAGCTTATAAACTAACAAATAGCACCCCAACAAATTACCTAATGCAACCTTATTATCCCTAAATTGAAGTGATTCGTAATATTCGGTCACCAGTATTCACCGAGCTTTCCAACGAAACAGCGTTTTCCTTATCAAAGCTCGCTTATCCGTGCGCGAACTGCTTCCTACCCCCGGTCTCGATTCAAACTCGTAAAAAGAAAAATATTGCCAACCAAAAGACATAACCGAGAGCACGCCTCGACGCCCTAATTCGTCGCACACGATTTCAACACGGCCCGTCATAAATCTTGAACCCCCCTCCGTGGGAGAGTGAAAAGGGAAACTTTTGGCAAACGTCTGCTCCTGAAAGATTCCTCCTCCCCGCCTGTCGCACCCCCTCAATAGCACCCCCCCCCCATTTCCCCTCTTAATCGAACGCTCCAGCTCAACGTCTGAGAATCCGCGCGGACAAGAGAGTAACTTTGGTTCCTCGATCGATCGATCCGTGGAATCAACGCTCCCGCGAATACGTAGAGTGAAGCTATAAAAAAAGCGTCCTTCCGTCGACCCCGGCTGGAATACATCTCCCTCTAATCATCGGGGGAGCGACACGCGAGAGGTGGCCGCCTGTTCGCTGTGGATGCTAATAAAATCGCGAGTTTACGGCCCATAAAATACGGCGGCCGAAGAGAAATCGGGCGGAGTTCGTCTGGAAAAGTGTCGCGAAGGCTCTGCTCCTTTTTTTATCCACGCGTGATCGTCTGATAATCGTCGGGTGATCGGTCTGCGATACGTTTCGAGGGATTCGCGTCCGACTGAACTTGCATTCGCACGTGCTATCGGTGGAAAGTTTGGAATCGGTTTCAGAATTGCAACCGTATTAATTCGTTCCACTGGAAAGGCGACCCTCTGTGGTCGAATGGTAACGGTTTCGTAAATTTCCCTAATGCAAAGTCGGATTTGTAAATTTCAGGATCGTTCGTCTGATTTAATTAAATTTTAATATAAATTTTATAAATTTTCCTAATGCAAAGTCGGATTTGTAAATTTCAGTATCGTTCGTCTGATTTAATTATATTTTAATACAAATTTCATAAATTTTCTTAATGCAATGTCAGATTTGTAAATTTCAGTATCGTTTACCTGATTTAATTGAATTTTAAGATAAGTTTCATAAATTTCCCTAATACAAGGTCAGATTTGTAAATTTCAGTATCGTTCGTTTGATTTAATTAAATTTTAATATAAATTTCATAAATTTTCTTAATGCCAAGTCAGATTTGTAAATTTCAGTATCGTTCGCCTGATTCAATTGAATTTTAATATAA
>JAOPTO010001486.1:0-26855 GCA_033822845.1 Tetrapedia diversipes | reverse complement strand
GCCCAACGCGAGATTCGGTCGGCGAGGACGGCCGCGAACAGTTTTGGGATTACGTCTCCCAACGCTATGGGCCTCCAATTCGCGAGGTCATCCCGGTCGCCCTTCTTGTAAACAAGAATAGTGGACGACCCCTTCCAGCTTCCCGGGACGTGCTCAGTACGGCGGCAGGCGTTGAAGGTTGCCGTTAGAAGGATGCAGCCTGGGTCCTTCCGTCGCAAGTCGAGATAGGTGAGGCCGTCTGGACCCGGAGAGGACTTTTTCATCCTCCCGAGCCGACGGGCTACCTCGACCTGGGTCAGGTCGGACACCAGGCGCTCATTAGAGCCCTCAATAGGGGCCTCGTACTGAGCCAAAGGCACCTGTCCAGAGGGGACACGTCGCGTATAGATGTTCGTGAAGTGCCTATGGACCACATCCATAGGCACTTGGCAGTGCTCAGGAGGGCTCTGAAGCACCTCCTGGACTGCGCGCTTTCGGTCCGCCCTGAACAGGCGTTGGAGGCGAGTTGCCTCCTCCACCCGTCCCGTTCCACTTTCCGGGGCTCCGGTCTCTCGCGATTGGAGACCCATACCGGGACGACGGTCCCGTCTGCTCGCCGTCGCCCTCTGCCGACCGAGTCCCGCGTTTGAGGCGGTCGATGTTGCCTCATCGGCTCCCGCGGCGATCTTGCCACCGAAGAACCTTGCCACCTCAGTGGCAAGGTCCTCGAGTTGTTGGGGCGTCTCCACCGCTTCCGCCATCGCCACGAGTTGTGCCCTGATGGCAGCTGCGGCGGCCCTGGACCCCTGAGCGGGCCCAAAAGACCGGGCAGTGCCGGGCAGTTCCTCGTGACGATCGCTTTCACGGGGGACGCGTGTGGCGCTAGTCGATCGCGGCGGGGGTACCGATGTGGGCAGACCACCTCGACGCGGTCTGGAGTAACGCGGGCCCGCTAGCCCGCCCCGGCGCGACCCGGTCCCTCCCTGGGAAGGGCTCCGAGTGGCGACGGGCTGGGCGTCTACATCGACAGCTTCGGGTTCGGCAGTATTGCCTCCCCTCCGCGACGTCGACGCGGCCCTTGACTCCGCGATGCGGGAGAATACCCTCGACGTGGGGTTTCGGCTCCTTCCCGCGTATCTAGTATTATTGTTACTGGCGGGGTTGTTTCCCGCCGCTCCACAGATGCACTTATTGGAATTTCGTCTTCCCCGGTTTAGCCCGGGGGGACTAGACACAGCACTTGCTACACACTCGCCGGTACCGCTCGGCGTCATAAATCTAATCGGACTTGTCGCCCGATCCGTCACTATTTTAAAATTATTTGAAATTAATTTGTCTTCGATTATTACGGGCCCCCGCCGAGGTCCGTCGCCTCCACCCACCTGTTGCGCCACTCGAGTTGGCGCCGGCGGTGTCCTCCTCTTCATCTCCTCCACGACTTGGTTAGGCGACGGCCGCTCCCTCGTCGGCGCGACCCTGGGCGACGGGGTATCTTCAAGCCGCCCAACACCTCTCCTGCTCGGTCCTCGTCTGCTCCTGACAGACCTCCACCCATCCTCAGCCGGGCACTCTTCCGACTCCGACGACGATTCCAAAATTGTGGGTAGGGGGCTAAGCGAGGGGGACTTACGATCCCTTGCCGCCACCCTACCCTTGGTCTTCGGCTCCACCCTTGGGGTCCCCTTGGTGGGGGCGGGAACCCCGGCTGCACCCATGATCTTCCTGGGGCGCAGCCCCTCTCTCCTCTTCGTGGACTCGGGCGGGAGTGACGTCGCCCGAGTCCTCCTTCTGGGGGTGGAGCGGTCTGCGGCAGGTGGTGATGCCTCACCCCTGGCGGCCGATGATTTGGAGGGGGACGGGCCTGGCTGGGTCCCCCTCCTCCTCTTCTTTGGGGCGGCCTCGGGAGGTTCCGTCGACGCCCTCCTCGCCCTCGCCCTGGTAACGGGCGGGGCGGCCGGTGGGGAGATGGATAGTCCCACCGGCGACCTCCCGGTTAGGATAGCCGCCCCTATATAGATGTTGCTTGTTACAACGGCCGCCGTGGGGATCGGCCCGCCGCAGACTGTCGTCGTCGTTGTCGTCGTTGTACTTGCCCCGGTTGGGCCGCTGCACGACGGCGTGGTGGTGGTCGCCGTCGCTCCCGTTGTTGTGGAAGGGGGGGTGCAGGTGGTCGGCACCCCCCTGGGGGACAGCATGGTCCTTGTATCCCCCGTCGGTTGCGCGGCCACGGGCAAGATGGGCAGAGCCCGGGCCGCGCGCGACACCGCAGCGGCCTCAACCAGGACGGGTGACGGCCCCTTGGTGACAGCCGCATAGGTGGTGGTGGGTGTCACCGTCCTCGTCGGGGTTGTCCTCTTCTGGGGTCCGGGTGGGGGGGACGATTTGGCCGCTCCTTCCTTGGCCCTTGGAGCGGCCCCTCCAGATGATGTGGAGGAGCGGGGGTTGCTGGTGTTGGGGCCCCCGCTCCCTTGACCCCTCTTCTCCCCGGACCGGCGTTGCCCCGACGGCGGGGTCCGTCTGCCCGCCGAGTGCCGGCTGGTGGAGGCTGTCGAAGACCCCCCGGTGGCTGATGGTCGGCCTGCCGACGCCGTGGCAGGTGGTCGGTTCTCCGGCGTCGGCTCCCTCGCTGCTGTTGTTGTTGCGGCTTGGTTGGGCGGCGCCCGTCGCAGCAGGGTCGCAATGCTCCTGGTGGTGGTGGAGGTGGATGTCTTCTTAGGGGCGGCCGTCGGCTTTGACACCGCCGCCTTCCTTTTCGTTGCGACCGCTGTCGCTGGAGCGCTGATCTTTTTCATTGCGCCAACCCGAGAGGGTGGGGGGGGAGGATCGCTCGGCAGGAGCGTGTCCCTGATCTCCGCCTCGGTCGTGTAGACCTTGACGGAGAGTCGCGTCTCGGCCGCCGGCTCCGAACTCGCGGGGGCGGCACCCGCGGGAGGGGTCGGGCGGGTAACCGCGACACTGGCCACCCCGACGTCTCCGTGACTGTCGGCGAAGTGCTTCTTCACCTTCTTCAGCGCATATGCGCTGTCGTCGGTGAATCCGCAGACTTCGCAGACAAACTGGCGTACTGCGCCAGGGTGGTGGAGCCTAAGGTGCTTCCCTAGGTCCTCGTGCCGCAGATACACGCCCGCGCCCTTTTTTAATACTGCCCTACTGTTGAAACAGTAGGGACACTCAAATTGTGGCGGGAAGGGGAATTTGATTATTACCACGTTGGTGGTATTAGCCGCCATGGTGGAACCTCGCGAGTCCGGAACCGGTGTACTAAACTCTACTTTGTTAATTTTTAAAATACTTACGCTGGGTGTATCAAAAGGGATACACCCAGGTAGTCAAGAGATAAAATAATAAATAGAATAAATAGATAAATAACGAACAACAAATAAATAAATAAATATAAAACTACTATCTGGACTTATCGCTATATATAACAAATAAAAATATAAATAAATAAATAAACCTACTCTCCGCGATAAAATAAGTTACAGAACCAATGTGAACAAGGGGGTCGGGGACGCCGCGAAACAAAACGAAGGGATAAATAAATAGTCAATAAAAATAAAATAAATAATTTAATACAATACAAGTTAACGAGATGGGTCGGTGGATAAAATATGTATTTTAATATAAAAATAACACGAAAATAAATAAATAAATATATATAACAATAGATAAATAAATAAAATATATAATAATCAAGTATAGTTAAGAATAAAATAAAACGACCTATCTAATGCGCCCCGACCAACGCACACACACACACACACACACACACACACGCACACACGAAAATAGCGACAGCTAGCGCGCGAGGGGCTAGCTGCTTCTCCCGCCTCGCGAGTGCCGGCTGTCCCCGTTGCCAGGGATGAGCCGCCACTTAAAAAGACAAATGAACGAACAAAAAAAACACACAGAATTCAAACGGGAATAAATTCCCGGAATTCGGTCTCCCTGGACCGTCGGATCGCCCGATCAATCCAGGGGCACTTTTCTACCAGGCGGGCTGGTACGGGGGTGGACAACGGATCGAGTTACGTTCCTGTAAAGAGGGAACGTACCCCGATCACTAAAAATACAATCTCGACTCTAATTAAAACTACTACCCAATTAGGGTTGGCCTAGTCTTCCCGGAGCCCGCGGCAGCGGGCGACTTTCCGGGAGCACGCGGCCAGCAAAAGGGCGCGAACCGGCCAACCGGCCGCACCGGATCCGGGTCTCGGGATCCAGCTAAGGGTGGCGACCAGCGTCACCGATAGCTGTTAAAAATTTAAACATGCACGACTCTACGGCGATTCAAATACAACCAGCCTTGCGAAAAATTCGCGCGGGCAGGAGGGGTCCAATTCGGACCGTCCGCGCAGGTCCGTCGGCGGTCCGGCGGTCCCGCGGGCACGAAATGACCGCGACAATTCAAAATTCAAAATTTTCCCAGAAGTTTGCTCAAGGCAAACTGACCCTTCACCAGTTCATGCAGCAAATTGACCAATTCTTACCTCAAAAAGTCCACCACAGGTAGCCAGGCAGGAACCACTCGCGCACCACTTATCACTCGCGAAACACACTTTACCGCACGCACTTTTTAGGAAGGAGAGTCAGAATATTTAAAAAGAAAATAGAATAAATAAAAGAAAGAAAAGAAAACTATATATGGAGCTATCAGACGTGGGCCGAGTCCTGCGGAACTGCAAAACAGGTCCGACCCAAGGCGGAGGAGGAGCGAGCTCCCGTCTACCGCCGAGCTCCAAAAATCAGACTAATATTCTGACTCTCCGATGGAGAGTGTATCAGATATTAAGCTGATAAGAACAGATTAAGCCTTTTATTTAACAATAAATGTTTCCCCGGGGCCGAAGCCCCAGGGATGAATACAGTTTTTACAATCTGAAGCGGCTCGCCGTGCCTCTTATTTAAATTATGTTATATCTCTGGGGACAATACCCCCCGAGATTGAGTTATCGATAAAATATTCCCCCTACCCTGGTGTATAAAGCCAGGGCGGGGTCGTCAATAAATATATTCTAAGCACAGGGGCTCGCTGCCCCTCCCGGCAAGCCGGGCTTAATCATAAAATGCAGAATAGTCACCTACGAGCGGTACCGGTGAGCTATGGAGAATAAATAAATACATACTTTGTTCTTGAGAAGCTGCAATCATCAGAAATTTAATTTTTAATATTATGATCGAGCGGCGGGAATTTTATTTTCTCCTTATTGCGTTACTGAGCCTCTTTGGTTTTAGTTTTTGATATTGATTTTAATTTTAATTTTAATTTTACCCCACGTCATTTTCAGGTATATCGCGGATGGGACTCTCCCGAGTCGCGGAGTCAGTAGCGGCCACGCCTGTCGTCGCATCGGTTCGGGAATACTGCCTTATCCCCGAAACGTGCTCGACGTAGACGTCTCTGGACCAGGCTACTGTCTCTGATGTTAAGAGACGTCTCATCAGGGACGCATATCCTGATGAGACGCGCAGCACGTCCAGGACGTACTCGTTCCCCGGGTCCCAGGCTCCCAGGGCGCCGACGACGAACGCGTCGACTAGCACCCGGTAGCCGCGCCTACGCAACGAGTCCGCGAGGGGCTGGTACTTTTGTACCTTGGCCAGCCTCGCTTCCTCGATTGCGCCGAAGGTGTTCTCGAACGGCACGGCTACGTCTACCAGCACGACGGTTCTTGACGACTCGTGCGCCACGACAATGTCGGGACGCAGAGCCGCTGTGCTGTCATCAGCACCCGGAACCGGCCTGTTCACCCGGATCTCCCCCGGAAGCCGGATCGCTTTTGCGATCCGACGGACGATGTTGTCGTGCCGCAGCTGCCGGGCCGCCGAGTGAAGTCCGCAGTGTTGGAGCACATGAGGAAGGGTCTCCGCCTCATATCCACAACGCCGACAGCGGCGATCCAACTCACCCCACCGACGCGCCCCATTTAAGGGGAGCACGTCGAGTCGAGCTCGATGGACGAACCGCCAGTCGGCGAAGCGGATAAAACCTCCCGTACGCATGAAGTGGTTACTCACTCCATGTCGGGAGGTGGCATCGAACACCTTCCCTTGGTCACGCTTCTTGAGAAGCGATCCCAAGTAGTGATCCATCACTGCGGACCTCAACCGGCGAATAATAAGCCCTTTGGCAGCGGGCGGCACGAGGACAGAGCGTCCGTTGGGTCGTAACTCGACAGAGAGCTCGCGTCGACCCTCATCCCACCTCCAATTGACACCGATGCGCGCTCCGGTCCTTGCACAGGCAGCCCTCACCTGCGCCCAGAACGAGGTGCGACCTGTGGAAGGCCTTGCGAAGTCCCCGGCCAAAGAGCCCGACAGGTACTCCGCAAGGTCCCGGTTGTCCGGGGCACGACCGATCTTCTGGCGAACGGTCACGAGCAACGCTGATCTCGCTATTGACGCGACGACGTCGTCCTCCGCATTCAGCATTCTGAATGCGTGTCCGATCGTCATCACGTCGGCGAGATCTGCCAGGGGAAGCAGCCCACAACCACCCTTGGAGGGGGGGATGTAGACTACTTCCGCACTGGCACGTTGAGGCAGGCACAGCCAAGCCTTGACCGTTCGCTTTAGGATACGGTCGGCTTCTTTCAGGGGTGCCTTCCTCACTCTGGCGCCCCGCAGCAAAAAGTCGAGTCGCGGCAGCAGAAAACTTGCTACCGTCTCGACCTTCTGCCACGGAGCCAACAGAGAGGTGTCTAGCCTGTGCAAATCCCGAAGCAGGCCTTCGATGGTTGGAAGTGGGGTCGGGTCGACGCGAACTCCCGTCGCGACCCCGAGATGGTCATACGACTCACCTCGCTTCAAGGGGGGAACGAGTACTCCTCCGAGGGTGAACTGAGTCTCGGCCACTCCTCCAACCTTTGTAACGTGCAGAGTTGCACACTTACTCGGGTTGAAGGATAGGCCGAGAGCTGCTGCCACTTCCTCGGCTGCGCACAGCAGCCCTTGCATGTCCTCCGGAGTTCTCGTGACAACCGCTATGTCGTCAGCGTAGGCCAGGGCTGTCACCTCTTGTCCCAATACGTCGTACCCGACTCCCGAGACGCTGGCCATGTGGACCAACGGCTCGATCGCCAGGTCGAACAATATTGGGGAGAGGGGGCACCCCTGCCTGACTCCGGATTCCATGCTGATCCGCCCCGTGTAGCCGCTCGAAGTCCTTACCTTCGTCCAACAACCTGTATACAGGTTGCTGACGAGGTTCAGGAGGGAGCGGGGTACGCCGGTGCGGACCAGCGAGTCCGTGATAATGGAGTGGGGGATCGATCCAAACGCGTTGGAAAGATCCAACCACGCCACTACCACTTCGCGTTTGCTCCTTTCCGCGTCCTCCAGGATTTCCTGCAGCACGAAGTTGTGCTCATGGCACCCCTCGTGCGGCAGGAAGCCCTTTTGGGCCTGGGAAAGCCGTTGGTTTTCAACGGCCCAACGCGAGATTCGGTCGGCGAGGACGGCCGCGAACAGTTTTGGGATTACGTCTCCCAACGCTATGGGCCTCCAATTCGCGAGGTCATCCCGGTCGCCCTTCTTGTAAACAAGAATAGTGGACGACCCCTTCCAGCTTCCCGGGACGTGCTCAGTACGGCGGCAGGCGTTGAAAGTCGCCGTTAGAAGGATGCAGCCTGGGTCCTTCCGTCGCAAGTCGAGATAGGTGAGGCCGTCTGGACCCGGAGAGGACTTTTTCATCCTCCCGAGCCGACGGGCTACCTCGACCTGGGTCAGGTCGGACACCAGGCGCTCATTAGAGCCCTCAATAGGGGCCTCGTACTGAGCCAAAGGCACCTGTCCAGAGGGGACACGTCGCGTATAGATGTTCGTGAAGTGCCTATGGACCACATCCATAGGCACTTGGCAGTGCTCAGGAGGGCTCTGAAGCACCTCCTGGACTGCACGCTTTCGGTCCGCCCTGAACAGGCGCTGGAGGCGAGTTGCCTCTTCAACCCGTCCCGTTCCACTTTCCGGGGCTCCGGTCTCTCGCGATTGGAGACCCATACCGGGACGACGGTCCCGTCTGCTCGCCGTCGCCCTCTGCCGACCGAGTCCCGCGTTTGAGGCGGTCGATGTTGCCTCATCGGCTCCCGCGGCGATCTTGCCACCGAAGAACCTTGCCAACTCAGTGGCAAGGTCCTCGAGTTGTTCGGGCGTCTCCACCGCTTCCGCCATCGCCACGAGTTGTGCCCTGATGGCAGCTGCGGCGGCCCTGGACCCCTGAGCGGGCCCAAAAGACCGGGCAGTGCCGGGCAGTTCCTCGTGACGATCGCTTTCACGGGGGACGCGTGTGGCGCTAGTCGATCGCGGCGGGGGTACCGATGTGGGCAGACCACCTCGACGCGGTCTGGAGTAACGCGGGCCCGCTAGCCCGCCCCGGCGCGACCCGGTCCCTCCCTGGGAAGGGCTCCGAGTGGCGACGGGCTGGGCGTCTACATCGACAGCTTCGGGTTCGGCAGTATTGCCTCCCCTCCGCGACGTCGACGCGGCCCTTGACTCCGCGACGCGGGAGAATACCCTTGACGTGGGGTTTCGGCTCCTTCCCGCGTATCTACTATTGTTGCTGGCGGGGTTGTTTCCCGCCGCTCCACAGATGCACTTATTTTGCTGCCAGCCCCGGTTTGGCCCGGGGCGACTGGCCACTTCACTGGATAAACACTCACCGGTACCGCTCGGCGTCAGAAATCGGATCGGGCTCGTTGCCCGATCTGTCATTAATCTAACCTTAAAATTAACAATTGTATTATCTATTACTTCGGGCCCCCGCCGAGGTCCGTCGCCTCCTCCCACCTGGCGCGCCACTCGGATTGGCGCCGGCGGTGTCTCTTTCTTCTCCTCCTCGACTGCTGGCGACGGCCGCTTCCTCTCCGGTACGACCCTGGGCGACGGAGTGTCCTCCAGCCGCCCAACCCTCCTCCTGCCGCTCTTCCTTCTGGATGCACCGACGGTCCTCCACTCCTCGTCAGCTCGGCACTCGTCTGACTCCGACGACGATTCCCTGATGGTTGGTAGGGGGCTGAGCGAGGGGGATTTGTGGACCCTCGCGGCCGCCCTACCTTTGGGTTTCGGCTCCACCCCTGGGGCCCCCTTGGTGAGTGCGGGGACCCCGGCTGCTCCCACGATGTTCCTTGGGCGCAGCCCCTCTCTTCTGCTCCTGGACTCGGGCGGAAGTGAGGTTGCCCGAGTCCTCCTCCTTGGGGTGGAGCGGTCTGCGGCCGGTGGTGATGCCTCACCCCCGGCGGCCGGTGATTTGGAGGGGGACGGGCCTGGTGTGGTCCCCCTCCTCCTCTTCTTTGGGGCGGCCTCGGGAGGTTCTGTTGTCGCCCTCCTCGCCCGCGCCCTGGTAACGGGCGGGGCGGCCGGTGGGGAGATGGACAGTCCCACCGGCGACCTCCCGGTTAGTATAGCCGCCCCTACATAGATGTTACTAATGGTCACGGCCGCCGTAGGGATTGGCCCGCCGCAGACCATCGTCGTCGTCGTCGTGGCTGTTAGTGGGCCAGCCGAGCCGCTGCACGACGGCGTTGTTGTTGTAGCCGTCGTCACCGTTGTTGTGGTGGGGGGAGTACAGGTGGCAGGTACCCCCCGGGGGGATGGCGTAATCGTCGCATCCCCCGTCGCTTGCGCGACACCGGGCGAGATGGGCAAGGCCCGGGCCGCGCGCGACACGGCAGCGGCTTCGGCCAGCACGGGCGACATCCCCCGGGTGACCTCCGCGTAGGTGGTGGTTGGGGTCACCCTCTTCGTCGGGGCTATCCTCTTCTGCGGTCCAGGTGGCGGGGACAACTTGACCGCTCCCTCCTTGGCCCTCTTCGGAGCGGCCCCTCCAGATGACGTGGAGGAGCGGGGGTTGCTGGTGGTGGAGCCCCCGCTCCCTTGTCCCCTCTTCTCCCCGGACCGACGTGGCCCCGACGGCGGGGTCCGTCTGCCCGCCGAGTGCCGGCTCGTGGTTCCCGTCGAGCTCCCCCTGGTGGCTGGTGGACTGCCGGCCGACGCCGTGGCTGGTGGAGACTTCTCCGGCGTCGGCCTCTTCCTCTCCGCAGATGTAGTTGCGGGCGGGTTGGGCGGCGCCCGTCGCAGCAGGGTCGCAATGCTCCTGGTGGTGGTGGAGGTTGACGTCTTTTTAGGAGCGGCCGTCGGCTTTGACACCGCCGTCCTCTTCCTTGGGGCGACTGCTGTCGTTGGGGCGCTTGTCCTACGTGTTGCGCCAACCCGAGAGGGTGGGGGGGGAGGATCGCTCGGCAGGAGCGTGTCCCGAATCTCCGCCTCGGTCGTATAGACAGGGACGGAGAGACGCGTCTCGGCTTCCAGTCCCGGGCTTGTGGGGGCGGCTACTCCCGGGGAAGGGGTCGGGAGATTAGCAGGGGCACTTTCCCCCCCGACGGCTCCGTGACCGTCTGCGTGATGCTTCCTCACCTTCTTCAGTGCATACGCACTGGAGTCAGTGAAGCCGCACTCAGCACAGACGAACTTCCGTACTGCGCCGGGGTGGTGGAGCCTGAGATGTTTTCCCAGGTCCTCATGCCGCTGATAAACGCCCGCGCCCTTTTTTAGCACCGCTCTGCTATTGTAGCAGAACGGGCATCGAAATTCTGGCGGAAACGGGTATTTTATGATTACCACATTGGTGGTATTTGCCGCCATGGTGTTACCGCACAAGCCGGGACTGGCGTCAAAGTGTATATTACTAATTTCAGTTAAAATACTAGAGCTGGGTGTAACAAAAGGGATACACCCAGGTAGTCAAAAATTAAAACAAATAAATAAATAAATAAATAAATATATAAAAGTGAAATAAAATAAAATCCGTTCTTATCCTAACTATACAATAGATTAAAAGAATCAAACTCTCCGCGGTAGTAAAATAAATAATAAAACAAACACGAGGGGCCGGGGGCGACGCGCAATAATAATAAATAAAATAAAATATGGTAAAATAAAACAGTTCCGCTAGGTCGTCAGGATAAAACTTTAATAAATAAACAAACAAATACAAATAACGCAGAGTATAAAATATATATAAATAAATAAATAGTGTTTAAAATTTGACTAGACCTAAAGCACCCCGGCCAACGCAACAAGAATAAATAAATAAATAAATAAACGAGGATGCGTACAAAAACAGTGACAGCTAGCGCGCGAGGGGCTAGCTGCTTCTCCCGCCTCGCGAGTGCCGGCTGTCCCCGTTGCCAGGGATGAGCCGCCACTTAAAAAGACAACGAACGGATAAAAAACACACAGAATTCACACGGGAATAAATTCCCGGAATTCGGTCTCCCTGGACCGTCGGATCGCCCGATCAATCCAGGGGCACTTTTCTACCAGGCGGGCTGGTACGGGGGTGGACAACGGATCGAGTTACGTTCCTGTAAAGAGGGAACGTACCCCGATCACTAATAAAATACAAACTTGACTCTAATTTAAAAACTACTACCCAATTAGGGTTGGCCTAGTCTTCCCGGAGCCCGCGGCAGCGGGCGACTTTCCGGGAGCACGCGGCCAGCAAAAGGGCGCGAACCGGCCAACCGGCCGCACCGGATCCGGGTCTCGGGATCCAGCTAAGGGTGGCGACCAGCGTCACCGATAGCTGTTAAAAATTTAAAACATGCACGACTCTACACGAATTCAAATACAACCCGCCGTTGCGAAAAATTCGCGCGGGCAGGAGGGGTCCAATTCGGACCGTCCGCGCAGGTCCGTCGGCGGTCCGGCGGTCCCGCGGGCACAAAATAACCGCGAAAATCAAAAATTCAAAATTTTCCCAAAGTTTGCACAAGGCAAACTGACCCTTCACCAGCTCATGCAGCAGAATTGACCAATTCTTACCTCGCAAAAAGTCCACCACAGGTAGCCAGGCAGGAACCACTCGCGCACCACTTATCACTCGCGAAACACACTTTACCGCACGCACTTTTTAGGAAGGAGAGTCAGAATATAAAAGAAATAAAATAGAATAAATAAAAGAAAGAAAAAGAAACTATATATGGAGCTATCAGACGTGGGCCGAGTCCTGCGGAACTGCAAAACAGGTCCGACCCAAGGCGGAGGAGGAGCGAGCTCCCGTCTACCGCCGAGCTCCAAAAATCAGACTAATATTCTGACTCTCCGATGGAGAGTGTATCAGATATTAAGCTGATAAGAACAGATTAAGCAATTTATTCTTCAATAAATGTTTCCCCGGAGCCGAAGCCCCGGGGATGGGTACAAAGTAGTTACAAAATTTTCGCGCAAGGGCGGCTTGCCGAATTGTTCAAGTAGTAATGTTTCGATGTCCCGGGGGACAGTCCCCCCCAGGACATTAAGTTAAAGCGTAAAATATTTCCCCTATCCAGGTGTATATGGTCTGGACGGGGTCGTCAATGAATATATATTTAAGTGTAGAGGCGTGCTACCCCTCCCGGCAAGCCGGGCTTAATCTAGACAGTAGATATGGAATTGTAACTCAGGCGGCACCGGTGAGTGTACATAAATAAATAGATAATAAATAACAACATAATACGTAAATAAGTAAATAGAGTAAATAAATAGATAAATAAATAGAGCTGAGCAGACTAGATATAAATGAATGGCAGCGCGTCACAGTTAGATCGGGTATATCTATCTTCTACTTTTTCTTTCTTTTTCTCTTTCACTTAATAGAGTGGAGCGGTGGCAGCATCAATACTCATTTCGGGGCTTTCTGTTTGTTGGGTTGACCCCGCATCATTTACTTGTCTTACGTCTCCGGGACTCCCCCGGATCGCGGAACCGGTATCGGCCACATCTACCGTCGCATCGTTCCGGGAATATTGCTTTATCCCCGAGACATGCTCGACGTAGATGTCACGAGACCAGGCTACTGTCTCGGATATTATGAGTCGTCTCATCAAGGCGGCGTATCTCGATGAGACGCGCAACAAATCAAGGACGAACTCGTTCCCCGGGTCCCAGGCGCCCAGGGCGCCGACGACGAACGCATCGACCAGGACTCGGTAGCCGCGTCTACGCATCGAGTCTGCGAGGGGCTGGTACTTGTGCACCTTGGCCGTCCTCGCTTCCCCGATTGCGCCGAAGGTGTTGTCGAATGGCACGGCGACGTCCAATATGACGATGGTTCTAGACTGCTCATGCGTCACGACAATGTCGGGACGCAGAGCAGCAGTGCTGTCGTCAGCACCCGGTAATATCCTGTTTAGCCGGATTTCCCCCGGAAGCCTGATCGCTTTAGCGATCCGCCGGACGATATCGTCGTGCCGCAGCTGCCGGGCCGCCGAGTGAAGTCCGCAGTGCTGGAGCACATGTGGAAGGGTTTCCGCCTCATATCCGCAACGCCGACAGCGGCGGTCCACCTCGCCCCACCGACGCGCCCCATTTAAGGGGAGCACGTCGAGTCGAGCTCGATGGACGAACCGCCAGTCGGCGAAACGGATAAACCCTCCCGTGCGCATGAAGTGGTTACTCACTCCATGGCGGGAGGTGGCGTCATACACCTTCCCCTGGTCTCGCTTCCGAAGAAGCGATCCCATGTAATGCTCCGCCACTGCGGACCTCAGTCGGCGAATAATGAGCCCTTTGGCAGCGGGCGGCACGAGGACAGAGCGTCCGTGCTGGGGCCGAATCTCGATCGAGAGCTCGCGTCGACCTTCATCCCATCTCCAACTGATTCCAATCCGGGCTCCGGTCCTTGCACAGGCGGCCCTCACCTGAGCCCAGAATGAGGTGCGCCCTGTGGAAGGCCTTGCCAAGTCCCCGGCCAGAGAGCCCGACAGGTACTCAGCAAGGTCCCGGTTGTCCGGGGAATGACCGATCTTTCCGCGCACGGTCTCTAACAGCGCTGATCTCGCTATTGACGCAACGACGACGTCGTCGGCATTCAGCATCCTGAATGCATGACTAATCGTCATTACGTCGGCGAGATCGGCCAGCGGAAGTAGTCCACAACCACCCCTTGAAGGGGGGATGTAGACCACCTCGGCACTGGCACGCTGCGGCAGGCAGAGCCATGCCTTGACCGTGCGCTTCAAGATGCGGTCGGCTTCCTTTAAGGGAGCCTTCCTCATCCTGGCGCCCCGCAGCAAAAAATCGAGTCGCGGGAGCAAGAAGCTTGCTACCGTCTCGATCTTCTGCCACGGAGCCAGCAGGGAGGTATCCACTTTATGCAAGTCCCGGAGCAGGTCTTGGATAGTTGGAAATGGGGTCTGGTCGACGCGGACTCCCGTCGCGACCCCGAGGTGATCATACGACTCACCTCGCTTCAGGGGGGGAACGAGTTCTCCGCCGAGGGTGAACTGGGTCTCGGCCACCCCTCCAACCCCTGTAAGGTGTAGTGTTGCACACTTACCCGGGTTGAAGGAGAGGCCGAGAGCGGCAGCCACTTCCTCGGTGTTGCCCAGTAGCCTTTGCATGGAATCCGGGGTACTCGCGACAACAACTATGTCGTCTGCGTAGGCGAGGGATGTCACCTCCTGTCCCAATACGTCGTACCCAGCTCCCGAGACGCTGGCCGCTTGGACCAACGGCTCGATCGCCAGGTCGAACAATATTGGGGAGAGGGGGCACCCCTGCCTGACCCCGGACTCCATGCCGATCCGCCCCGTATAGCCGCTCGAAGTCCTAACCTTCGTCCAGCAACCTGTGTATAGGTTACTGACGAGGTTCAGGAGGGAGCGGGGTACGCCGGTGCGGACCAGCGAGTCTGTGATGATGGCGTGGGGGATCGAACCAAACGCGTTGGAAAGGTCCAACCACGCCACCACCACCTCGCGCTTCTTCCGTTGCGCGTCCTCCAGTATTTCCTGCAGCACGAAGTTGTGCTCATGGCACCCCTCGTGCGGCAGGAAGCCCTTTTGGGCCTGGGAGAGCCGCTTGTTCTCAACGGCCCAGCGCGAGATCCGGTCGGCAACGACGGCGGCGAACAGCTTTGGGATAACGTCTCCCATTGCTATGGGCCGCCAGTTCGAGAGATCATCCCGGTCGCCCTTCTTATAGAGAAGGACGGTGGACGACCCCTTCCAACTTTCCGGAACGCATTCGACGCGGCGGCAAGCGTTGAAAACTGCCGTTAAAAGTGAGCAACCTGGGTCTTTCCCTCGCAGGTCGGGGTATGTGAGGCCGTCGGGGCCCGGAGAGGATTTTTTCATCCTTCCGAGCCGACGGGATACCTCGACCTGGGTCAGGTCCGACTCCAGGCGCTCATTCGAGCCCTCAATGGGGGCCTCGTATCGAATGATCGGCACCTGCCCAGGAGGGACACGTCGCGCATAGATGTTGGCAAAGTGTCGATGGATTAAGTCCATCGACACCTGGCAGTGATCAGGGGTGTCTTGCAACACCTCCTGCACCGCGCGCTTTCTGTCCGTCCTGAACAGGCGCTGGAGGCGCGTAGCCTCCTCGATGCGTCCCGGTCCGCCTTCCGGGGCTTCGGTCCCTCTCGAACCGTGACCCATAGCAGGACGACGGCCCTGCTTGTTCGCCGCCGCTCGCGGCCGACCCGATCTCGCGCTTGGGGTGGATGATGGAGCCTCCTCGGGCCCCGGGACGATCCTGCCACCAAAGAACCTTGCCACCTCAGTGGCAAGGTCTTCAAGCTGTTGGGGCGTCTCCACCGCTTCCGCCATCGCCACGAGTTGTGCCCTGACGGCATCTGCGGCGGCCCTGGACCCCTGAACGGGCCCAAAAGACCGGGCAGAGCCGGGCAGTTCCTCGTGACGACGGCTTCCACGGGGGACGCTTGTGGCGTTGACTGATCGTCTCGGGGTTACCGAAGTGGACTGTCCACCCCGACGCGCTTCGGAATAACGTGGCCTCACTAGCCCGCCCCGGCGCGACCCGGTCCCTCCCTGGGAAGGGCTCCGAGTGGCGACGGGCTGGGCATCCACGTCGACAGAAACGGGTTCGGCAATATTGCCTTCCCTCCGCGACGCAGATGTGGCCCTCGATTCCGCGATGCGGGAGAGTACCCGTGATGCGGGGTAGCTCCTTCCCGCAGTCCTTTTTCTGTTGGCAGGGTTCCAGCCTGTCGCTCCACATGCACTGCACTTTTCACTATTGCTGTTAGGGCCCCGGCTTGGCCCGGGCCGGTTGTTCGTGACACCGTTGAACTCACGGTCGCGATCACCGGCACCGCCCGGTGTCAAAAATCGGATCGGGCTCGTTGCCCGATCCATAACTATTCTAACCTTATTGCTAACTAATTTATTTTTTACAATTTCGGGCCCCCGCCGAGGTCCGTCGCCTCCTCCCACCTGGCGCGCCACTCGGATTGGCGCCGGCGGTGTTCTCCTCTTCTCCTCCACGACTTGTTCAGGCGACGGCCGCTCCCTCGTCGGCGCGACCCTGGGCGACGGCGTGTCCTTCAGCCGCCCAACACCTCTCCTGCCTGGTCCTCTTCTTTTTGTGGCAGTCCGCCACCCGTCCTCCTCTGCCGAACACTCGTCGGACCCCGACGACGACTCCCTGATGGTCGGTAGGGGGCTGAGCGAGGGGGACTTGCGATCCCCCGCCGCCACCCTACCCTTGGGCCTCTGCCCCACCCCAGGGGCCCCCTTGGTGGAGGCGGGGACCCCGGCTGCACCCACGATGGTCCTGGGGCGCAGCCCCTCTCTTCTCTGCCTAGACTCGGGCGGAAGGGACGTCGCCCGAGTCCTTCTCTTCGGGGTGGAGCGGTCTGCAGCAGGTGGTGAGGCCAAGCCCCCGGCGGCCGGCGATTTGGGGGGGGACGGGCCTGGAGTGGTCCCCCTCCTCCTCTTCTTCGGGGCGGCCTCGGGAGGTTCTGTCGAAGCCCTCCTCGCCCTCGCCCTGGTAACGGGCGGGGCGGCCGGTGGGGAGATGTAGAGTCCCACCGGCGACCTCCCGGTCAGTATAGCCGCCCCTCTATAGATGGCGCTTTCATGTATCGCCGCCGAGGGTATTGGCCCGCTGCAGACGGTCGTCGTCGTGGTCGTCGTTGTCGAGACGTTGGCCTGGCCGCTGCATGACGGCGTTGTCGTTGTTGCCGTCACCACAGGTGTTGATGTGGGGGGGGTGCAGGTGGTGGGCACCCCCCGGGGGGACGGTGTAGTCCTCGTGTCCCCCCACGGCAGCGCGACCACGGGCAAGATTGGTAGCGCCCGGGCCGCGCGCGATATGGCAGCGGCTTCGGCCAGCACGGGTGACGGCCCCCTGGTGACCTCCGCAAAGGTCGTGGTGGGGGTCACCCTCCTCGCCGGGGCAATCTTCTTCTCCTCTTTCTTCCTCAGTGGTCCGGGTGGGGGGGGCGATTTGGCCGCCCCAGCCTTGGTCCTCTTCTGGGCGGCCTCTCCCGGTGACTTGGAGGAGCGGGGGTTCTTGGTGGTGGTGCCCCCGCTCTTCTGCCCCCTCTTCTCCCCGGACCCACTGGGCCCCGGCGGCGGGGTCCGTCGACCCGCCGAGTGTCGGCTGGTGGGGACTGCCGAGGCTCCCCCGGTAGCTGATGTTCGGCCTGCCGACGCCGTAGCAGGTGGCCGGTTCTCCGGCGTCGGCACCCTCGCTGCTGTTGTTGTTGCCGCTTGGTTGGGCGGCGCCCGTCGCAGCAGGGTCGCGATGCTCCTGGTGGTGGTGGTGCTTAATTTCTTCGAGGCGGCCGTCGTCTTGGACACCGCCGCCTTCTTCTTTACTGCGACCGCTGTCGCGGGGGCGCTAACGATTTTTGTTGCGCCAACCCGAGAGGGTGGGGGGGGAGGATCGCTCGGCAGGAGCGTGTCCCTGATCTCCGCCTCAGTTGTATATACTGGGACGGAGAGTCGCGTCTCGGCCGCCGGCTCCGAACTCGTGGGGGCGGCACCCGCGGGAGGGGTCGGGCGGGTAACCGCGACACTGGCCACTCCGACGTCTCCGTGACTGTCGGCGAAGTGCTTCTTCACCTTCTTCAGCGCATATGCGCTGTCGTCGGTGAATCCGCAGACTTCGCAGACAAACTGGCGTACTGCGCCAGGGTGGTGGAGCCTAAGATGTTTTCCTAGGTCCTCGTGCCGCAGGTACACGCCCGCGCCCTTTTTTAACACGGCCCTACTGTTAAAACAGTAGGGGCACTCGAACTGTGGCGGGAAGGGGAATTTTATCACTACCACATTGGTGGTATTGGCCGCCATGGTGGAACCTCGCGAGTCCGGAACCGGTGTACTAATCTCTGGTTTACTAATTTTAAAATACTTACGCTGGGTGTATCAAAAGGGATACACCCAGGTAGTCAAGGATTAAAATAAATAAATAAATAAATAATATACAACAAATAAATAAATAAATATAAAATCACTATCTGGTCTTATCAATATATTTAATAAAGAAAAATATAAATAAATTATCCTACTCTCCGCGGTAAAATAAATTACAAAGCAAATGTGGACAAGGGGGTCGGGGACGCCGCGAAACAAAACGGAGGGATAAATAAATAGTCAATAAAATAAAATAAATAATTTAATATAATACAAGTTAACGGGATGGGTCGATGGATAAAATATGTATTTAAGTATAAATAACACGGAAATAAATAAATAAATATATAACAATAAATAAATGAATAAAATAGAATAAAATATATAATAATCAAATATAGTTAAAAATTAAAATAAAACGACCTGTCTAATGCGCCCCGACCGACGCACACACACACACACACACGCTCACACGAAAATAGTGACAGCTAGCGCGCGAGGGGCTAGCTGCTTCTCCCGCCTCGCGAGTGCCGGCTGTCCCCGTTGCCAGGGATGAGCCGCCACTTAAAAGAGGCAATCGAACGAATAGAAAATGTACAGAATTCAAACGGGAATAAATTCCCGGAATTCAGTCTCCCTGGACCGTCGGATCGCCCGATCAATCCAGGGGCACTTTTCTACCAGGCGGGCTGGTACGAGGGTGGACACCGGATCGAGTTACGTTCCTGTAAAGAGGGAACGTACCCCGATCACTAATAAAATACAAGCTCGAATCTACTTACACTACAACCCAATTAGGGTTGGCCTAGTCTTCCCGGAGCCCGCGGCAGCGGGCGACTTTCCGGGAGCACGCGGCCAGCAAAAGGGCGCGAACCGGCCAACCGGCCGCACCGGATCCGGGTCTCGGGATCCAGCTAAGGGTGGCGACCAGCGTCACCGATAGCTGTTAAAAATTAAAACATGCAAGACTCTACACGAATTCAAATACAACCCGCCGTTGCGAAAAATTCGCGCGGGCAGGAGGGGTCCAATTCGGACCGTCCGCGCAGGTCCGTCGGCGGTCCGGCGGTCCCGCGGGCACGAAATAACCGCGAAAATCAAAAATTCAAAAATTTCCCAAAGATTTGTTCGAGACAAATCTGACCCTTCACCAGCTCATGCAGCAAATTGACCAATTCTTACCTCAAAAAGTCCACCACAGGTAACCAGGCAGGAACCACTCGCGCACCACTGATCACTCGCGAAAACACTTTTACCGCACGCACTTTTTAGGAAGGAGAGTCAGAATATAAAAGAAAATAAATAGAATAAATAAATAAATAAAAGAAAAAGAAAACTAAATATGGAGCTATCAGACGTGGGCCGAGTCCTGCGGAACTGCAAAACAGGTCCGACCCAAGGCGGAGGAGGAGCGAGCTCCCGTCTACCGCCGAGCTCCAAAAATCAGACTAATATTCTGACTCTCCGATGGAGAGTGTATCAGATATTAAGCTGATAAGAACAGATAAAGCATGTTTATTTTTCAATAAATGTTTCCCCAGAGCCGAAGCCCCGGGGATGGATACAGAGATTGTTACCATTTAAAACGGCTTGCCGAACTTCTTATGTATAAATTATGTCGTATCTCAGGGGACAATACCCCCCGAGATTGAGTTAATAAAATATTCCCCCTACCCAGGTGTATAAAGCCCGGGCGGGGTCGTCAATAAATATGGTTCTAAGCAAGGGGGCTCGCTGCCCCTCCCGGCAAGCCGGGCTTAATCACAAAATAAAGAAATAGTCACCTACGAGCGGTACCGGTGAGCTATGGAGAATATATAAATACATACTTTGGCTTTGAATATTGCATTAAGCTTTAATTCTTAGTGACCTGAGTGAGCGGCGGGAATTTTATTTTCCTCCTACTCCGTTTCTGAGCCATTTTCATTTTCGATTTTGCCCCACGTCATTTTCAGGTACTTCGCGGATGGGATTCTCCCGAGTCGCGGAGTCAGTAGCGGCCACGTCTGTCGTCGCATCGGTTCGGGAATACTGCCTTATCCCCGAAACGTGCTCGACGTAGACGTCTCTGGACCAGGCTACTGTCTCTGATGTTAAGAGACGTCTCATCAGGGACGCATATCCTGATGAGGCGCGCAGCACGTCCAGGACGTACTCGTTCCCCGGGTCCCAGGCTCCCAGGGCGCCGACGACGAACGCGTCGACTAGCACCCGGTAGCCGCGTCTACGCAACGAGTCCGCGAGGGGCTGGTACTTTTGTACCTTGGCCAGCCTCGCTTCCTCGATTGCGCCGAAGGTGTTCTCGAACGGCACGGCTACATCTACCAGCACGACGGTTCTTGACGACTCGTGCGCCACGACAATGTCGGGACGCAGAGCCGCTGTGCTGTCATCAGCACCCGGAACCGGCCTGTTTACCCGGATCTCCCCCGGAAGCCGGATCGCTTTTGCGATCCGACGGACGATGTTGTCGTGCCGCAGCTGCCGGTCCGCCGAGTGAAGTCCGCAGTGTTGGAGCACATGAGGAAGGGTCTCCGCCTCATATCCACAACGCCGACAGCGGCGATCCAACTCACCCCACCGACGCGCCCCATTTAAGGGGAGCACGTCGAGTCGAGCTCGATGGACGAACCGCCAGTCGGCGAAGCGGATAAAACCTCCCGTACGCATGAAGTGGTTACTCACTCCATGTCGGGAGGTGGCATCGAACACCTTCCCCTGGTCACGCTTCTGGAGAAGCGATCCCAAGTAGTGATCCATCACTGCGGACCTCAACCGGCGAATAATAAGCCCTTTGGCAGCGGGCGGCACGAGGACAGAGCGTCCGTTTGGGGGTCGTAACTCGACAGAGAGCTCGCGTCGACCCTCATCCCACCTCCAATTGACACCGATGCGCGCTCCGGTCCTTGCACAGGCAGCCCTCACCTGCACCCAGAACGAGGTGCGACCTGTGGAAGGCCTTGCGAAGTCCCCGGCCAAAGAGCCCGACAGGTACTCCGCAAGGTCCCGGTTGTCCGGGGCACGACCGATCTTCTGGCGAACGGTCACGAGCAACGCTGATCTCGCTATTGACGCGACGACGTCGTCCTCCGCATTCAGCATTCTGAATGCGTGTCCGATCGTCATCACGTCGGCGAGATCTGCCAGGGGAAGCAGCCCACAACCACCCTTGGAGGGGGGGATGTAGACTACTTCCGCACTGGCACGTTGAGGCAGGCACAGCCAAGCCTTGACCGTTCGCTTTAGGATACGGTCGGCTTCTTTCAGGGGTGCCTTCCTCACTCTGGCGCCCCGCAGCAAAAAGTCGAGTCGCGGCAGCAGAAAACTTGCTACCGTCTCGACCTTCTGCCACGGAGCCAACAGAGAGGTGTCTAGCCTGTGCAAATCCCGAAGCAGGCCTTCGATGGTTGGAAGTGGGGTCGGGTCGACGCGAACTCCCGTCGCGACCCCGAGATGGTCATACGACTCACCTCGCTTCAAGGGGGGAACGAGTACTCCTCCGAGGGTTAACTGAGTCTCGGCCACTCCTCCAACCTTTGTAACGTGCAGAGTTGCACACTTACTCGGGTTGAAGGATAGGCCGAGAGCTGCTGCCACTTCCTCGGCTGCGCACAGCAGCCCTTGCATGTCCTCCGGAGTTCTCGTGACAACCGCTATGTCGTCAGCGTAGGCCAGGGCTGTCACCTCTTGTCCCAATACGTCGTACCCGACTCCCGAGACGCTGGCCATGTGGACCAACGGCTCGATCGCCAGGTCGAACAATATTGGGGAGAGGGGGCACCCCTGCCTGACTCCGGATTCCATGCTGATCCGCCCCGTGTAGCCGCTCGAAGTCCTTACCTTCGTCCAACAACCTGTATACAGGTTGCTGACGAGGTTCAGGAGGGAGCGGGGTACGCCGGTGCGGACCAGCGAGTCCGTGATAATGGAGTGGGGGATCGATCCAAACGCGTTGGAAAGATCCAACCACGCCACTACCACTTCGCGTTTGCTCCTTTCCGCGTCCTCCAGGATTTCCTGCAGCACGAAGTTGTGCTCATGGCACCCCTCGTGCGGCAGGAAGCCCTTTTGGGCCTGGGAAAGCCGTTGGTTTTCAACGGCCCAACGCGAGATTCGGTCGGCGAGGACGGCCGCGAACAGTTTTGGGATTACGTCTCCCAACGCTATGGGCCTCCAATTCGCGAGGTCATCCCGGTCGCCCTTCTTGTAAACAAGAATAGTGGACGACCCCTTCCAGCTTCCCGGGACGTGCTCAGTACGGCGGCAGGCGTTGAAAGTCGCCGTTAGAAGGATGCAGCCTGGGTCCTTCCGTCGCAAGTCGAGATAGGTGAGGCCGTCTGGACCCGGAGAGGACTTTTTCATCCTCCCGAGCCGACGGGCTACCTCGACCTGGGTCAGGTCAGACACCAGGCGCTCATTAGAGCCCTCAATAGGGGCCTCGTACTGAGCCAAAGGCACCTGTCCAGAGGGGACACGTCGCGTATAGATGTTCGTGAAGTGCCTATGGACCACATCCATAGGCACTTGGCAGTGCTCAGGAGGGCTCTGAAGCACCTCCTGGACTGCACGCTTTCGGTCCGCCCTGAACAGGCGCTGGAGGCGAGTTGCCTCCTCAATCCGTCCCGTTCCACTTTCCGGGGCTCCGGTCTCTCGCGATTGGAGACCCATACCGGGACGACGGTCCCGTCTGCTCGCCGTCGCCCTCTGCCGACCGAGTCCCGCGTTTGAGGCGGTCGATGTTGCCTCATCGGCTCCCGCGGCGATCTTGCCACCGAAAAACCTTGCCAACTCAGTGGCAAGGTCCTCGAGATATTGGGGCGTCTCCACCGCTTCCGCCATCGCCACGAGTTGTGCCCTGATGGCAGCTGCGGCGGCCCTGGTCCCCTGAGCGGGCCCAAAAGACCGGGCAGTGCCGGGCAGTTCCTCGTGACGATCGCTTTCACGGGGGACGCGTGTGGCGCTAGTCGATCGCGGCGGGGGTACCGATGTGGGCAGACCACCTCGACGCGGTCTGGAGTAACGCGGGCCCGCTAGCCCGCCCCGGCGCGACCCGGTCCCTCCCTGGGAAGGGCTCCGAGTGGCGACGGGCTGGGCGTCTACATCGACAGCTTCGGGTTCGGCAGTATTGCCTCCCCTCCGCGACGTCGACGCGGCCCTTGACTCCGCGACGCGGGAGAATACCCTCGACGTGGGGTTTCGGCTCCTTCCCGCGTATCTACTATTATTGTTGGCGGGGTTGTTTCCCGCCGCTCCACAGATGCACTTATTTTGCTGCCAGCCCCGGTTTGGCCCGGGGCGACTGGCCACTTCACTGGATAGACACTCACCGGTACCGCTCGGCGTCAGAAATCGGATCGGGCTCGTTGCCCGATCCGTCACTAGCCTAACCTTAAAATTAATACTTTTGTTTTCTATTACTTCGGGCCCCCGCCGAGGTCCGTCGCCTCCTCCCACCTGGCGCGCCACTCGGATTGGCGCCGGCGGTGTCCTCCTCTTCGACTCCTCAACGACTTGGTTAGGCGACGGCCGCTTCCTCTCCGGTACGACCCTGGGCGACGGAGTGTCCTCCAGCCGCCCAACCCTCCTCCTGCCGCTCTTCCTTTTGGCTGCACCGACGGTCATCCACTCCTCGTCAGCTCGGCACTCGTCTGACTCCGACGACGATTCCCTGATGGTTGGTAGGGGGCTGAGCGAGGGGGATTTGTGGACCCTCGCGGCCGCCCTACCTTTGGGTTTCGGCTCCACCCCTGGGGCCCCCTTGGTGGGTGCGGGGACCCCGGCTGCTCCCACGATGTTCCTTGGGCGCAGCCCCTCTCTTCTGCTCCTGGACTCGGGCGGAAGTGAGGTTGCCCGAGTCCTCCTCCTTGGGGTGGAGCGGTCTGCGGCCGGTGGTGATGCCTCACCCCCGGCGGCCGGTGATTTGGAGGGGGACGGGCCTGGTGTGGTCCCCCTCCTCCTCTTCTTTGGGGCGGCCTCGGGAGGTTCTGTTGTCGCCCTCCTCGCCCGCGCCCTGGTAACGGGCGGGGCGGCCGGTGGGGAGATGGACAGTCCCACCGGCAACCTCCCGGTTAGTATAGCCGCCCCTACATAGATGTTACTTATGGTCACGGCCGCCGTAGGGATTGGCCCGCCGCAGACCATCGTCGTCGTCGTCGTGGCTGTTAGTGGGCCAGCCGAGCCGCTGCACGACGGCGTTGTTGTTGTGGCCGTCGTCACCGTTGTTGTGGTGGGGGGAGTACAGGTGGCAGGTACTCCCCGGGGGGATGGCGTAGTCGTCGCATCCCCCGTCGCTTGCGCGACACCGGGCGAGATGGGCAAGGCCCGGGCCGCGCGCGACACGGCAGCGGCTTCGGCCAGCACGGGCGACATCCCCCGGGTGACCTCCGCGTAGGTGGTGGTTGGGGTCACCCTCTTCGTCGGGGCTATCCTCTTCTGCGGTCCAGGTGGCGGGGACGTCTTGGCCGCTCCCTCCTTGGCCCTCTTCGGAGCGGCCCCTCCAGATGACGTGGAGGAGCGGGGGTTGCTGGTGGTGGAGCCCCCGCTCCCTTGTCCCCTCTTCTCCCCGGACCGACGTGGCCCCGACGGCGGGGTCCGTCTGCCCGCCGAGTGCCGGCTCGTGGTTCCCGTCGAGCTCCCCCTGGTGGCTGGTGGACTGCCGGCCGACGCCGTGGCTGGTGGAGACTTCTCCGGCGTCGGCCTCTTCCTCTCCGCAGATGTAGTTGCGGGCGGGTTGGGCGCCGCCCGTCGCAGCAGGGTCGCAATGCTCCTGGTGGTGGTGGAGGTTGACGTCTTTTTAGGAGCGGCCGTCGGCTTTGACACCGCCGTCCTCTTCCTTGGGGCGACTGCTGTCGTTGGGGCGCTGGTCTTTCGTGTTGCGCCAACCCGAGAGGGTGGGGGGGGAGGATCGCTCGGCAGGAGCGTGTCCCTGATCTCCGCCTCGGTCGTATAGACAGGGACGGAGAGACGCGTCTCGGCTTCCAGTCCCGGGCTTGTGGGGGCGGCTACTCCCGGGGAAGGGGTCGGGAGATTAGCAGGGGCACTTTCCCCCCGACGGCTCCGTGACCGTCTGCGTGATGCTTCCTCACCTTCTTCAGTGCATACGCACTGGAGTCAGTGAAGCCGCACTCAGCACAGACGAACTTCCGTACTGCGCCGGGGTGGTGGAGCCTGAGGTGTTTTCCCAGGTCCTCATGCCGCTGATAAACGCCCGCGCCCTTTTTTAGCACCGCTCTGCTATTGTAGCAGAACGGGCATCGAAACTCTGGCGGAAACGGGTACTTAATGATTACCACATTGGTGGTATTTGCCGCCATGGTGTTACCACACAAGCCGGGACTGGCGTCAAAGTGTATCTTACTAATTTTGTAATTTAAAATACTAGAGCTGGGTGTATCAAAAGGGATACACCCAGATAGTCAATGATTAAAAAAGAAATAAATAAATAAATAAATATACTAGATAAATAAATAAATAAATAAAATGGCGTCTGTTCCTATCCAATAAATAACAAGCCCTAAACTAGTACTTTATTCTTATTATTCTCCTAGATAGATATACCAAACATACACTCTAAAACACACACAGTTGGGTCGGGGTCGCCGCGAAACAAAACAGAGAAATAAATAAATAGTCGATAAAATTCAATAAATAATTTAATATATAGTACAAGTTAACGGGATGGGTCAGTGGGTAGAATATATAGTTAAATATAAATAATACAAAAAATAAATAAATATATGATTAAATGCACAACAACAGATAAATAAATAGAATAAAATATAATATATAACAGTCAATTAGATTTAAAATACTATGACCTACTTGATGCGCCCCGACCGACGCACACACACACACGCACACACACACACACGAAAACAGTGACAGCTAGCGCGCGAGGGGCTAGCTGCTTCTCCCGCCTCGCGAGTGCCGGCTGTCCCCGTTGCCAGGGATGAGCCGCCACTTAAAAAAGACAATCAAACGGATAGAAGATGCACAAAATTCACACGGGAATAAATTCCCGGAATTCAGTCTCCCTGGACCGTCGGATCGCCCGATCAATCCAGGGGCACTTTTCTACCAGGCGGGCTGGTACCGGGGGTGGACAACGGATCGAGTTACGTTCCTGTAAAGAGGGAACGTACCCCGATCACTAAAAAATACAAATTTGACTCTAATTTAAAAACTACTACCCAATTAGGGTTGGCCTAGTCTTCCCGGAGCCCGCGGCAGCGGGCGACTTTCCGGGAGCACGCGGCCAGCAAAAGGGCGCGAACCGGCCAACCGGCCGCACCGGATCCGGGTCTCGGGATCCAGCTAAGGGTGGCGACCAGCGTCACCGATAGCTGTTAAAAATTTAAACAATCTCGACTCTACACGAATTCAAATACAACCCGCCGTTGCGAAAAATTCGCGCGGGCAGGAGGGGTCCAATTCGGACCGTCCGCGCAGGTCCGTCGGCGGTCCGGCGGTCCCGCGGGCACGAAATGACCGCGACAATTCAAAATTCAAAAATTTCCCAGAAGTTTGCTCAAGGCAAACTGACCCTTCACCAGCTCATGCAGCAGAATTGACCAATTCTTACCTCGCAAAAAGTCCACCACAGGTAGCCAGGCAGGAACCACTCGCGCACCACTTATCACTCGCGAAAACACACTTTACCGCACGCACTTTTTAGGAAGGAGAGTCAGAATATTTAAAAAGAAAATAAATAGAATAAAAGAAAGAAAAAGAAAA
>JAOPTO010001485.1:0-22735 GCA_033822845.1 Tetrapedia diversipes | reverse complement strand
AAGCATAATGTATTTATTTTAGTACTATATTATTATATTAATAGATATTTTTGACATTTCATTCCTAACTGTGATAGCAAGCATAATGTATTTATTTTAGTACTATATTATTATATCAATAGATATTTTTGACATTTCATTCGTAACTGTGATAGTAAGCATAATCTATTTATTTAATTTGAAGACACAAAATATTAATAATGTAGCATCTTTTTATTTTAATAATTCGATCTTATGTTCCATCTAAAACACTGATACTGTAAAAATAATGCGTTTTCAAAGTTTTACGTAATGATTTGACATTTCCGACAGTATTTATAAGAAATATCTGTACACGACTTAATTTATTTTAGCATTTGACAGAGTAATTCTGTTGAGATACGTTAAATTTACTATTGTTTAATAATGTAGGGAAGCTTTCTATATTTCAATACCCTGATATCCGAACATTCTGACATAAAAATGTCGTGTTTACAGGTAATATATATCAGATAGTGTTATTAACTTTGTAACTGTTATTGATTTTGCTTCATAATAATAACACGTTACAATACTTATAATGGTGAGTAATTTTTCTATACAGGATGAGTCTCACAACTTGATCACCTCGAATAACTTGTAAATTGTTTGTTATAGAAAACAATATTTTAAATGAAAGTTCCATGGTATCAAGGTGGACACATAGTATTTTAATTGTTTAACATACCGTAAAACTTTTATAAAAAATAATTCATACATTTTTTTAGGTTATCAAGACTCGCTTTGTATTGTATCCATAGATTATTATGTTACTTATACTTTATGAATATGTCACATGAAAGCTGCATGGTATCAAGGGAGGTACATGATACTGTAACATTTTAACATACCATGCAACTTTTATCTGAAGCATCTTTTTCTATAAAAAATAATTCACAAATTGTTTTAAGTGATCGAGACTTATTCTGTATTGTATATCTAGTTATGTTCCTGTTTTTTATATTAGGTTGGGGAAAAAGAAATCCATTATCTTTTCGGTAGACGGCTATAATGATCGATATCTCGTAAAGTATCGATCAAACAATTTCAGATTTATGCTCGTTGTCAAGGTGACATTTCGCACTAAAAAAATTCTGTTGCTGTTTTTTATTTGGTCTATTCTGTTGTGAGTTATAGGGTGTTAAAAATGGAAGTCTACAAAGAGAAAATTCGGTACATTCTATAGTTTTTCTTTGATAAAGGCGAAAATGCAAGCCAGGCGACTGAAATTGTTTATGGTCCCGATACTGTAACAGCTAATTACGCGCAATTTTGGTTTTATCGATTCCGTTCAGGTATTTTTGATGTTAAAGATGCATCCCGCACAGGTAGGCCCGTCGTCAAAAATGTCGATAAAATCACAGAGATAATCGAAGTTGACCGGCATGTTAGTAGTCGTAACATCGTCCAGAAGCTAAAGATCGATCATAAAACAGTTTAAAACTATTTACACAAAGCTGGATTCAAAAAGAAGCTTGATGTTTGGGTGCCACACCAATTAACACCAAAAAACCTGATGGATCGAATTTCCATCTGCGAAGCCTTGGCCAAACGGAATGAAATCGATCCATTTCTTAAACGGACGATGACTAGTGATGAAAAATGGGTCACATATGACAACATTGAGCGAAAACGATCGTGGTCAAAGCGCAGTGAAGCAACTCAAACGTTGGCCAAATCAGAATTAACTGCCAGGAAGGTTCTGCTGTACATTTGGCGGGACTGGAAAGGAATCATTTATTATGAGTTGCTTAGATATGGCCAAACACTAAATTCGGATATTTATTGTCAACAACTGGGCCGTTTGAAGCTAGCGATTGACCAGACACGATCAGAATTGGCCAACAGAAGAGGTTTCGTGTTCCATCAGGACAACCACACACGTCTATAATGACTCGCCAGAAACTCCGGAAGCTTGGTTGGGAAATTTTGATACATCCACCATATAGACCGGATCTGGCACCAAGCGATTATTATCTTTTTCTTGCATTGCAAAACTTTCTTAGTGATAAGAAATTGGAATCAAGAGAAGATTGTGAAAATCGCTTAGTCGAGTTTTTCGCCAATAGGGACTAGGGCTTTTATGAGAGGGACAATATAAAGTTACCATTAAAATGGCAACAAATTATAGAACAAAACGGTGCATATTTGACCCAAATCGGACAATCCGAAACATATTAAATAAAGCCTTGAAGTTCGTGTAAAAATAATGGATTTCTTTTTCCTCAACCTAATATTTTATATATATTTTATATATTATATATATTCATATGTGCAATGATTTAACTGGAACCATACATATATGTACAACCGAACTCGAAGAAGGGTTAAAAATGTGTTAAAGTAAATTTATTTTAAGAAGTCTCTTTAACTACTTAAAAGAATATACTCACTATATGACATTTGGAGTCCAATAATTCAATTGTTTTGCCATCTTGAGATTTCTTGTTCAACTCTATCAAACGGATCGAGCAACGAGCTACAAAATCTCCTACCATGTTCAGTAACGTATCGCGTGGTCGACGAAATTCATTTTTATGACAGCTCTCAGCATCGTCGTTGTCTCGATCGTAAAAGTTTCGAACCTTGGAATGTTCCATATATTTAGTGGTATGAGTCTCGTCCTCGAAATCGAATCCAGGCGAATACGGGCCTTTGCCATAGTTCCTTTGGCTAGAGCCCTTGTGCTCAGGACTCGACTTCTGCGGTCCATTGTAGTACCTGAAAAATAGTCACTACATAGTTTAAAACAAAAGCTGTTTACCGAAAATCGATGGTAAGGTATTGAACTTTACTTCGTGAGCGCTTCAGAATTGTTCACCAAAGTTTTTACTGCAACTGCCAACTGATGTATTATCTCTTTTTCAGTTTTCCCCTCTCTGTTGTAAGTCGGTGCTTGGATCTGCTGAACGTAACAAGGCAGTATCGCCTCCAGTATAGTCTGTTGAATAAGAAAAAAAGTTGCTTGTATGTTAGCGACCGCATATTTTTGGGTGGTCGCCGGAAATATTAGGTATATCGGAAATTTCTGTCCGATAATTTCATTTCAAGTATGGATATGTATACGCATGCGCTTTTAAGTCATGTATGGCTGTGTCTCTTTATAACTGCATTCTTCGAAATTAACTACATTAAACATATCTCATGTCATTATTAAGCAGAGCACGATCGTGAAAATATAGGTACTAATAAAGTTCATTTGCGGCACTGTATGTTGTATGAATTCCAACAGGGTAGAAATGCTACCAAAACCTGCTGAAATTTGTTAAAAATTTTTGGTGAAAATAGTATTTCGGATAGAATGTCTAGATGATTTGAAAAATTTGAAACAGGTGAATTTGACCTTAGTGATAAGGCACGCTCTGGGTGGTCATTTCTAGTTGATGACGATACCGTAAAGATATCATGATATGCCAAGATCCTTTTCTGACAACATCGGAGATTGAAGAGAAGATTAACCCAGCTCAACAAACCATGAGTTAAAGAAAGCACTCCAACTAAAGAGTCCGGCGATGTTCAGCAGGAAGCAAATTATACTGCATCATGACAATGCCAGACCACATGCAGCTTTGACGACTAAAATAAAATCGTATAGCTAGACTGGGAAACTTTTTCGCATCCACCATACTCCCCAGACCTTATACTCTCCAATTTTCACTTGTTCATCTGTTTGCAAAATTTTTTTGGCGGAAAAAAGTGCAAAAAATGAAGAAGATGTCAAAACAGCGCTACTTGAGTTCTTCGCCTTCAAAGACAAGGGATTCTTCAAAAATGGGATTTACAAATTGCCATCACGCTGACAGGAAGTCATAAGCAACGATAGAAATTATATCGTATAATTTCTATTGAAATATGTTAAATGTATTAACCGTTTGAGTGCCACGGGCCTTTCTTATTTCTCGATCGAAAATTGCCGAGCGGCGCGATAGCGCTCGTCATATTCCGTGTTGAAAAATGCCAAAGAGTGCGATTTCGCTGTTTTTAGCTTACATGCAATAAATATTTCCTACAGTTTTGTTTGGTTTAGATATTCTCCTGAGAATAAAATTATTGTAGTATCGTAATTAATTTTATAGCATAAGATAAAGTGAGGGATGAACAGCGAGAGTTCAGACCTGCTTGGGGAAAACGCTTGGCGACGCGCGGGGTCCTCGAAAAATGCCCAAATATGGTCATACTTGAGGAATTTTGATTCCTGTCCGGCAAAGTTCGTGCGTTCAGCGCCTGGTAGTCATCACACGATCTCCACTAGCCTTGTTCCTTTGGAACCATGTGCAGAGGGAATGACCAGCTGTTCTCCGATAGCCTCGCAACGCCTAGCCGCGTCATTTTCTCGAACTCTTTCTGGCAGCCTGGAGGCGGTCAGGTGCAAGGCGGCGGGGTTCGCAGGCCACTGGTTGACCTTATTTTTTTTTTCTTTTTTCTTGAAGGAAATCTTCGGAAAGATACTCGGTCACCCTGGGGGGGGGGGGCGTGACGAAATTATGTAGGATTTTTACCTACTAAAACCTTCACGGTGGTCTACTACAGTTCAATGGGGGAGCACTGGGAACTCTGAAAGAACACTTCCAGTACTCCCCCTCGCCTCGATTGAGGCCCATCACTGCCAGGGGCCAGAACCCCGCTCAGTGGCTGTTTCAGAGCTGCGCCACTACCGTACGGCGCTGACATACATCGGGAGAAGTGGTGCAATGCCGCTGCAGCCCCCTAACTTCGACAGCCACTTCCCCTAGTGATGTTGCTCTCTTCAGGAGCCGTGGGAGCGCCCCAAGCAACATCACCGACTTGAGGCTTTAAGGCGCCCTTGGCCGACACCCACCACGTCAACGGCATCATCCCCGTCTAGATGGAGTAGCGGTTCTCTCTCGAGCCCGCTCCGCCTCCTCCTTCTGGAGCATGACCCGCTCGCAGAAGGAGACTATCGCCTTCCAACACATCTCGCTGCTCAGCATTGCCTCGATGACTACCGGCAGCGAGAGGTCGTCACTGGTTGACCTGGAGTCATCCTGATGTAGCAACTGTCGAATGCTTTATCGGTGAAGAGACGCCCTCTGGTCTCGTAATGTCCGAAAATTTCTGCAGCAGCCCCAAGTACACTGAACTACTTGTAACAGTATTTACGCTTGAAACTGCTAGTGTATTTACAGCTGCCGGTTGCCGGATTATCAACAATGACGTTACTTATTCTAACAAAAATTACGGTTATGGATGTCGACCAAGAGGTCTAAATGATATAGGAAATCGATTTCAATAATCGCGACAAATCCCCATGTACAGTAGCGGATAAAAGTTTAAGGCGAGAGGACAATGTAAAACATAGTTTTATGGTTTGCAAATCTTGCCTATATATTCGTTTTTAGTGCTATTGTGGTAGAACCCTATTCATTAGTTAATATAAAATACGAATTTCGTTTATGGTACTATTTCCTATGAACTAATAAATTTACCTTCGTTAACTCTTTGGTCTTAAATTTTTGTTCAGTACTGTAAACACACGTTGTAAACCTAAATCTAGATTTAATGTTATCGTGCCGTACATGCAAATTTTCGTCTCATTTGCAGTGTGCAGCGCCTTGTGACACGGTCCGCGAGTCTTCGTTCGTGGGAACACGCAAAGGTCGGCACTAATGTCCACCCAAAATCGCGTTTTCGTCTCATAATCCGAGATAAACAGACGGCGCGATGAAGGGCAGGAATCTTCAGCCGTCACCAATGTCCGCCCTAGTTGTTTCCCAATGGAGTGATCCAATTGCAGCACGCAGCGATAAGCGTTAAGTCCTTAACGCCAGTGGAAAAAACATTGTCCCCCTCAAGGTTGTCTGTGACATTCCGATTGAGATCTGGAACGCTGCCGGGTCCAATAAGGCGATCACCGTTGAACATCCACGTCCCGGTGTGAAGGACGACCATCATTTCTAAACTCCTTCCGAATCATCGAAATCTCCCTCTGAAATATCAGCGTAAGCTGCGCTATTTTGGCATTCAACAATGCCTCCAACTCCTAACCTGTACCAGGTAATGTTTTGGGTGGTGGAGTCGGTGACCTGTTTCCGCGATCGCCACTTCATTCAACGTGGTGTATTGATTTAACGTGTGGCAGCTGGTTAGAGACCCTTATCCATACGGCCCCCATGGGCGAGGGATTAAGATATGCTCAATGAGCGCGCAAGCTGTGTGACACCACGTAGTTGCTACCAGATTATCTGAAAGTGCAAGCTGACAGAAACCTTGGTCGGGCCGTGCCTTTCTAACACCCTACCAGCTTTGCAGGCTGGCGTTCGAG
This sequence comes from Tetrapedia diversipes, assembly GCA_033822845.1. NCBI lineage: Eukaryota > Metazoa > Arthropoda > Insecta > Hymenoptera > Apidae > Tetrapedia > Tetrapedia diversipes. The sequence goes on along the minus strand of JAOPTO010001485.1, from coordinate 16,434 downwards.
CTGATCTTAGCGCAGCTCACCTGCCGTGTCTCTCAAGGAGAACACTAGACCGCGATATAGGCTCTACCATTTACAACAACAAGTCCAACACCAATTGGTTGACGAAGGGGGACACAGACCCTTGGGTTAACAAGTCAACCTCCTGTGGTATCGGTGTTTGAATCATACCGGTCATATTCCAGGTTGAGTTTCACAGAAACCCGCTTGCATTCCATGATTTGGGTTCGCCAAAGCTCGAGCACCTCGGGTTCGTCAAGCCCGTACTACGGTTAACCGAGGTCAACTGTAGCCCCTGAGGGGCAGCCACTTTATTCAGCCCGGATCCATCTTCCATCGAATTATTTACGTGTTCCCTGAGAGTCTGTCTATCCGCGAGACGCTGTTGGATACGGTTGTTTCCGCCAATCCCTGCAAGTACATCAGGAATTGCGACAGCTTCCTGTCCCCAATTTCTTCGTATTCGAGTAGCTGTCTTGTCCTTTGTTCCTGCGTCGAGTTGAGCCTTCGGATTAGTTCCATTTTCAGCTTTAGGTATGGCTCAGATGCTGGAGAATCCATGATTATGTCTCTGATCTCAGGATGTAGCCGAAACTGGTGGCTTCGGTTAATACCCCTGAAGCTTCGAAGCTCCTTTCCACCATACTCTATTGTAACTACCCCATTGTAAATCCCGTAGATATGTAATTTATCCACGGGATTGTGACGTTTGAATTCGAGGATGCAGATAACGTTGACGGCTGCTACTTTAGCGTCGTCATAGGATCCCATCTTCTTATCACCGGCAGTGTCACTAACATAGCGCTCTCCAAAATCGAAAGCGCTTCTGAGCTTTAATAGCAAATCTGCTGTGATGTCAACTGTAGTGTTGACATGAAGTCCCAGAGGAAAGCGACTACTTGGAGTTGCGATGTTTGGTCCAAACCATCAATCAGTTTAATGGCTAAATCCCTGTTTTCCTTCACCAAGAATTTTGTTCGGCGCAATCCACGTAGCAATCCTACGCGCAATCCTACTGATCCACTTCCTTGTTCGGATACGCATGTCTTGATCACGGGAGGCCGGGATTGTTTATGGCTAGAAGCCGCTTCAGGACTGCTTTTCTGGGACATCTTTATAATGTCCTGAAGAGCAGAATGAATCGCGGAAAGCTCAGATGTTAACGCAATGATTTTATCGCGATAATCTGCTCCTTCTTCGTCCTTCAAATTCTTGATTAAGAAGGCTTCAAGCTCTGAAACAGCGTCGGAGACAGTATTTATACTACGAGAGTGATCTTCAAAGAGTGTTTTATGTTTTTCGATGTTGTCACTGAAAAATACAAATTGTTTAGTCTCTTCAGCAAGTGCAGTTACGTCAGATTGAAGTTAATTAACCCTTGGGGTCAACTCCTCTTTGGATAAACTTTCGACGTCAGATACACTTGTCTTTATATTAGTAATGGTCGACGCTAACCTATTAACACTCTTTTCTACTCGCACTAAGCGGATTGTGATTTGAGTCTCAATAACACGCTGTTCAGCTGAACGATGGAATGTAGGATCGCTTTGTGTTCTGCCAGGAGATACCAAGATATCAAAAGGCGTGGAATCAGACGATGATCTATCAGTTCTCTCCATAAGACGCAGAAAGCTCCAGGAGAGATGTTTGATTTACTACTACACCATTTAGGAAGTGACCCGGCGTGAGCGGAATTTCCTGGGAGGCACGCGACGACAAGATCCGCTACACTGTCGAGGATCAATGTACCGCAGCTGTTCCGTAGGACAGAACACTCCGGTAGAAGAGCTTTTCGTTTGTTTTGAAGAGTTTATTTTCTTCTTTCCTGCGATTAGACTTGTTATATCGTTTTAACTTTGTTGCATACACAAGCAATTTTTGTTTCCATACGTCTGGAGTTTGTTGTAATGCTGTGTTGTTATTGTCTTCTCTCATTACTGCATTTGCATATCTGGCAATTCTTTTTGAAGAGTTTACCCCTTTGTGGCCAGTGTAAGTTGCCCCATGTTTTTTTTTGTAGCATTTCTACTTTTCTTTCTAATCATATTTTCCATTTCGATTTTGAATGTTTGTATGTGTTGCTGTTTTTTGGTTTTATTGTTTTTTGTTTGTTCCATTTTAGTGTTGTTGCTGCTGCTGCTGCGTATATTACTGTTTGTATGTTTTCCAGTGTCATGTTATTAGTTATATATTTCTCTGGAAGAAGTTCGTTTATCGTGCTTAATATTTCCTGTGTTTGTTTTTTGTATATTAGTTTTGTTAATGCATATATCTTTTTGATGGGTTGGTTCCTATCCATATGCTGATGTTTTCCCAAGAGCGGTCTGGATTTCTTTGTTAGTGATCATCTCCGTATATCTCTTTGGTTCTTTAGCGTTATTTGGAGGTTTGTTTTGCTTTGTTGTGTTGTTGTTGCTATTTCCATTTATGTATGCGGTGTATTTTGAGGTATGTCTTGCCCTGTATATTGGCTCTGTTATGTTTAATGTTGGTAAGAGAGAAGGAGTGAGAAGGAAAAGGAATCGGAAAACGGTATTTCGTCCGGGGCCTGATAATGGACTCATCAGTAAGGCCCATGCCTTAGACACAGAGATTGGAAGGAACTCGTATATATAGAAACCGAGGCGGACTCGAGCACTTGCGAGAAAGGTCGTCGGTTGATCCCTTCTAGTGGCGAGGGCAGGAAGGTCGCCACAGCTGTGTTACTTCTTGGTTCCTGTCTAATTCTGTTGCTACCAGTTGTTTTATGTTCTGTAGTTCTTGAGGTGGTAGTCTGTTGTTTCGTGTGATTATTCGTTTTTGGTACATAAGACTTTGTTCTGTAATACTTGTTCGCAAATGTGGATATTGTATTGTGAAAAGTGTCGGTAATTCCGGTCTATATCCTGAACCTATTGTCTCTAGTTTTGTTGCAGTGTAATAGAAACGCATGACTGCTCTATTCATATCGTCAGTCCACTTCTTGCGTTGCCTGGGTTTTCTGGTCTTGGTGATTGCAGGATTTCCCTTCAAAACATCCATGGTCCGGTTTGAACGTATTTGTGTTTGTGTATTTTTCATTTCGGCTGTCTCAGTTTCGGATTTCCCGGCAATGTCCCGCCTGTTCAGACAATTGCCACCGATGGTTTGTCTGCTGTCGCGTATAGCATCGGTTCTGGAAGTGCCCTGGCGTACCCCAAGCAGCGTTTGATTTCCGAGGCGTTTTCTTCTGGTTTTCTTCATTTTTGGGTTTCCCTTTTAGTCGTCTTCTACGACACGCAGGAATTACGTTGGACCTATTCTATTCCCGAACCCACAGGGGGTTTATTATTATTATTATTACTACTACATTTCTTTTTCTCCCTTTTTCATCGGGGGGTTTCCGCACTGAACGGGACTTTGCCAAGTCTAGCTTGGATTTTAGCTATTGTAGTTTAGGTGGGTTCTGGTTATATTGCATGTATGAATGTTTATTATTATTATTATAGTGGCCTCTCAGAGGATTCTCTCTCTGGCTTGTGACCAGCATGAACGGGTTGCACCAAGTTCATGCCAGTGTTTTTTATTGTAGGATTTTCTTGCTATTGTCGTTGTGTTGAGGATGACTGCTTTTTGTATATGTGAGTGTATGTATGTTGGTAGTTGTAATACTTGTAAGTTTTGTATAAATGTTTTTGGGGTGATGCCTGTTGCTGAAATTATGAACGGTAGTATTGTTATTTTTTCTTGGTTCCATATTCTTTTTATTTCCTGTGCAAGTGGGGTGTATTTTTCTTTTTTCTCTATATATTTTGCTTTTATGTTGTGGTCGCTGGGTATGGGCATGTCAATAATATATGTGTTTTTGTTTATTTTGTCTATAAGTGTGATATCGGGTCTATTGGCTGTGATTGTTTTATCCGTGAGTATGGGGTTGTCCCAGTATATTTTATGTGTGTCATTTTCTATGATCCTATGTGGGGTATATTTATAGTATGGTTCTGTAGTGTTTGTAAGCTCGTATTTATTTGTTAGTGCTATGTATAGAATTTTCCCAGCATTGTTGTGTCTGTCTGTGTAGTCAGTTGCAGCTAGTAGTCTACAGCCTGCTATAATATGGTCTATTGATTCCGTGTATATGTTACATTTTCTACATTTATCTGTTGCTATATTGTCTTTTATTATGTATTTCCTGTAATTTCTTGTATTGATTACTTGATCTTGTATGGCTATTGCAAACCCTTCTGTTTCTGGGAAAATGTGTCCTTGTTTAAGCCATTCGTAGGTAGCCTGTCTGTCTATTTCTGTATCCTGTACTAGGTTTATGTGCTTCCCGTGGAGTGCTTTCGCAGCCCAATTATTGATGAGTTGTACATGTTGGTTTTGGTTTTCAGTAGGAATGTCTATGCCCAGATTGAGAGGTGCGTATTTAGTTCCTATATTGCAGACTGCGTTATGTAATTTACTGTCGGTTCTAGAGTGGAAGTATTGTCTAAGTGTTGTTATTTGTCTGTTATGTAGTGATTTAATGTCTATTATTCCTCTGCCACCCATTTGTCTGGGTAAGTACAGTCTTTCTGTGCATGCGTTCGGGTGGTGGTTTTTGTATCTGGTCATGGTTGTTCTGGTGATTCTATTTAGCTCGTCCAAGTCTGTATCTGTCCATTTTATTATTCCAAACGAATAGGTTAGAACTGGTGTTGCATATGTATTTATTGCTTTATATGTATTTTTGCTATTTAGTTTTGACTTGAATATTTGTTTTAGTCGTGTTTCGTATTGTTTCCTGAGTTGCATCTTAACCGTTTTATGGTCTATTTTTGTATTTTGTTTAATGCCTAGATATTTATAGGTTTCTGTTTGTATCATGTTTTCGACTATTTCATTGTTGAGTGTTTCTATGTTTTCAGTTTCAACCCATTTTCCTTTTTCTATATGTAGCATTTTGCACTTCTGTATTCCAAATTCCATACATGTATCATTTGTTATGTTTTCGGTGATTCTAAGGAGTGCCTTCATTTGTGATTGTGTTGCAGCGTATATCTTGATGTCGTCCATGTATAACAGGTGATTTATTGTGTGTAGTGTTGATGCCCGTGATCTTATATTGAATCCATATGTTGTGTCTTTGAGTGCTTGTGATAGTGGATTTATACAGATACAGAACCATATGGCACTGAGTGAATCGCCCTGGAATATACCTCTACTTATTTTGATAGTTTTTGTTTCTATGTCTATATTGTTGGTTTGTAAATATATTTTGGTTCGCCATTTTGTTGTTAAATATTGAAGTAGTTTGCATATGCTCGGGTCTATTTTGTATATTTTTAGTACTTTCAGTAGCCATGTGTGAGGTATTGAGTCGAATGCTTTTTTATAATCTATATAACACATTGTTAGGTTTCTTTGTCTTTCTTCAGCCTGTTTGAGGATCATACTGTCTATTATTAGTTGTTCTTTACAACCTTGACTGTATTTTCTACAGCCTTTCTGTTCTTCTGTCAAGAGTTTGAATTGTATCATATGGTTCTGTATTTTATTTGCTATTATCGATGTTATGATTTTATATAGTGTTGGTAGGCATGTTATTGGACGATAATTTGCGGGGTTCTGTGTTTGTTCGTTCTTCGGTTTTATGTATGTTTTTCCTTCCGTTAGGAACTCAGGGCATGTGTTTGGTTTTTGTATGATCTGGTTTATGCATTTTGTTAATTGCGGGTGTGCTGCCGTTAGTTTTTTGTACCAGAAGTTATGTATTTGGTCAATTCCGGGTGCTTTCCAATTGTGCGTTTTCTTTATAATTGTTGTTAATTCTTCGATTGTGACTGTGTGGTCTGTTTGTTCTTGTACATTTTGTTGTCTTTCTTCTTCTCGTTTTATCCATTCTGTATCTTCCTTGTGGTATTTCGCTTGTGTCCATATTTCTGTCCAATAATTTTCTATTTGTTGTTGTGTTGGCGGTGTAAATGTTGCAATGGGTTTATTCGTCTTATTTATCTTTTGATAAAAGGCTTTTTCGTTTGTTTTGAATAATTTGTTCTGTATTTTTCTTTCGTATGATGTTTTGTATCTGCGTAATCGTGCTGCATAAACTGCTAGTTTCTGTTTTAGTGTGTCGAGTGTATGTTCAATTGGTTCTCGGTTGCTGATTAGTTTTTGTACATGTTTATTGATTTTATTTGACCGGTTTCCTTTTTTGTATTGAGTTAGCCTTCCTAAGTTTATTCTTAGTTGATTTATTTTGTTTTCTATCCTGCTTTGCCACGTTGGTTTATCATTTTTCTTTTGCTGTTGTGTAGGTTTTCTCTGTTCTTTTTTGTGTTTTGTGTCTTGCGTTCTTTTTTTTTATCATGCCTGCTATCATTGTATGTCTCATTGTTTATTTGTGTTATCGTTTTAGCTGCACAGTATATTAGTGTGTGTATGTACGTTATATCACTATTTTCATCGATATGTGCTCCTATTACTTTATTTGTTATTATTATAATGTGATTTCTTTGTTTGTGAAATTGCAGTTTAGGTATGTACGGTCTGTGTCTTGGATCTGTGTGTGACCATTCTATTAAGTTTATTTGTAATAGGTTGTTTATGTTATCTTCTAGTTGTTTCGTATTTTGTTGTGCTTCTTTGTGTTTATCTGTTGATGTACGTGTTATGCATTCTTGTATTGGTGTTTGATGTATTTGAATTATGTTTTCCCGTCCATCTTCTTCTGCATTAATTGCTGTCTGATCTTCGTTTCTTAGTTCTATTGCAATCTCTGCTTTGATATCGTTCAATCTTTCTTTGGTAATTCTGTTATTTTTTACTATTGTTCTTTTTTGGTCAGCTAATCGTTGTTCTGTGACGTTTGTGAGTGTTGGGTATTTTATTTTGAACATTTGGAGGAGTGGTGTTCGGTATCCTGTGTTTTGTGTATCCAATTTTGTTATTTTGTAGTAGGAACGCATGATGTATTCATTCATTTCATCAGACCAATACATGCGTTGCCTGGGTTTTCCAGCTTTGGTGGTTGTCATACGATTTTGTGACAAAGCACTGTCTGCTGGTCCATTTGGTGTTGCCGGTCGATTATCATTTTGATCGAGCTGATTATTCCCGCGACGTCCTCGATCGTTACGCCGCTCGTCCGAGGCTTTTCCATTATTTGTAGGAACCCGTATTCACACATCTGTGGGTGGTTAACCCGACAGGTGGTTTCTCGTTTAGTCGCCTTTTACGACACGTAGAGGAACACGTTGGGCCTATTCTATTCCCGAACCCACAGGGGGTCCCTCATTGGGTTTTCCCATTAGTCGCCTTTTACGACACGTAGAGGAACACGTTGGGTCTATTCTATTCCCGAACCCACAGGGGGTTATTATTATTATTATTATTATTATTATTATTATTATTATTATTATTGTTATTATTAATGTGATTGATAACGAAAACATACAGTACACAGTAATTCTTAACTTATAAATACCGAAAATACAACTACTTCTAACCGAACTCTGTCACGCAACTCTATATTCAACTCTCAACTCTTGATACAACTCTAAAACTCGGTTTTTCATTCAACACTGTTCCTTTTCTCCTTCGAGAAAACCCTTATAGGCCTTCCTTTTTCCTACCCTGCGCTTGCTGAACATAGCTGATCCAACGATGGATTGTTTGTAGCCATCGGTTATTTCCGATGGGCCTGGCTTTCAATTGTACTCTTGTGTATTTTTTCAATCAGAAGAAATGAAATATACAATTGCAGTTTAATTGCTGAAATATCTGAATTTATGTCTCATCAACGAGCTTTGCAATACTGAAGGATATATTTGAAGCCATGACATTAATATACTGTTTTAATAGTTCATGGTAGTAAATATTTATTGCATGCTTCATATTAACAGCACATGCTTTCACTTTTAAGTAGTTTTGTAAATGATGTACGAGCCACAGAAAAGTAGTTAACAGGTTAGCTGCTACGTCAGTTACCGATGACTGACAGTATCAAATGTAATATGAAACTAAACAGTTACATTGTTTTAAGTATTGAATTAATGTCCATAAGCAATTCGATCTAAACGTAATCTTCTACTACAATAAGAAACAATGGTCCTAATATATTTACATACGTACATTGAGTAAGTTTGAATTCTACAACTGCCCTTGGCATTGATATACTACTGTTGTATTCCCGGTGTAAAGAAATAACGTAACAAAATTTTACGAGGTTTTAAGTTTTATTCTTCAGCGAGGTGTTGGGGGACTGCCTTAGACTGAACTCTTTTCTAATGCGGTCTGGATTATGGTTCTTTTAAATGTTTGAAAAAATAGACTGGTAGGGATGAGATAGGATAAGGAAAATTTGAAGTCCAAGGGGTACGGATGAGTCACTAGGAAGTGAGGGTTCAAGTAGCACAATATTTGGTAAAGGATGACTATTCGACGGATGACTGTTGCGATAGGATAATTGATAGGAAGGAAAATTATAGGAATCCAACACTACAGTGCCGCAACACTTATAAGCACCGAGCGTGGCCTGATCGGGATTTCCTCATAAATGTGCGTAGCAACTAACGTATTAACCCTTTGAGCTCTATGGACACATATATGCGTCTGGCGGAAGCTATCAATGTGGACTAAGGACACATATATGCGTTTTCTGTAAGTGTCCGGCATGGACTAAGGATGCATATATGCGTTTGTCAATTTTTTCTAGTACCTACGCAGAAGTAATACCATTATGCGTGTGTGAAATAAATATAAATATATTCTTTAGCAACGGTTTATAATAAAGAATTAATATTAAAAAATAACGCTCTTGAATCATTTACTCTCGTGCGAAAGAATTACTGTAACTTATTATGATTTTTTTCAGACGACAGACGACAGTCTAGCGATAAAGTATTCCGTCCACAGCGATCGTCAGCGCTAACCGCGCGCCGTCTGTACGGACCACATAGGCCGCGAGTATTCCGCACTCAAAGGGTTAAAGGGCCGCGGGTTGCTCATCACTAGTTAACCCTTTCAGCCCGAGCGGTGACTATAGTCACCCAACGCCCGACGCTCGCTCTGTGCGAGCGGTGACTATAGTCACCCAACAACTTAGGTCACTCGTGACTCTTCATGACCAGAATATATATGTTATCTCCATGGTAATCCATCGCAAAAATTTCGCATTTCTCTGCGTAAGATAGCGCGGTATTGTGCGTCTGACGGGCGCTTGCAGTTGTTCCGCAAGTACGGATGTTTGCCGCGGCTGCTCAGTCAGCAGGGACGGCGCGACGCAGAATGCGTCCGTACCGAAAGGGTTAATAGTATGTGTGGGAAAGTCTAGAAATTGCAGGCAACCTGATGTTGCATCGCTTAAAAATTAAAACCTTTGTCTTAAAGAATTTGACTACAAAATAGGGAAGGCTATGCAACCTTCCAGAAAGGAGAATTGATTAATCCCACGGCACTTACCCCAAAATCATCCAAACAATCGCCCTTTTTCCTAAAATATCTATTTCTAACATGCAAATTGCTTATCGTCGGATATTGACGGTGAAAATTGTCTTACCAGCATTTGTTGACCTCTAACTGAATCGGGCGCGTAAGCAATCACCATCACGCAAAGGGATATGCAATCCAATACGGTGACCATTTCGTTCTCGTCGTGATAACAAAAATCAATAGCTTTTAATGGTTTCTCTTCTTTAACCAATTCGTCTATGTTTAGAGGATCTGGTGACGGCGTTTCCAAACTTAACAGTAGATTGAATAGGCATGTCGAGGGAACCTTTAAACAGTTTTGATAAAAGTTGGATAAATATATAGATACTGAATTTTAAGCAGCTTCTACTTAATTATTTATTTATTCCTTTTTTCTATAGTGCGATCAAGACAATTGGAACGAACAGATTAAAACTGAAAGAACTAAGTGCTATTGCATATACAGGATGTACGTGCTAAGTTTTGTCACTATTTTTTTAGGCATTTCCGACAGTGTAATCAAAAAATGTTTCAGACAAATATTTTTTAGTGTTAGATGATCTACATGTTCCCATATTCCTAAATCTCAAAACATGCTTTTTACGTAAAAAAGTCAATGTGACCATGACTTTTTAAAATGACATTATATATTTCTGATGTCACAGAATTATTGCTGACGTCGAGACAAATTCAACAGTGTATTAGACTTTCCGTTATCGCTATAATTACACCGTCTTTGTTTACTTTCACTGCTTCCCATATTATGTGTGTATGTACGCTTCACAGTCATTAATCTAATCAGCTCATTGGTAGTATTGCTTCGGGTTAGCTTAGCGTATTCCGATTTGATCTTTTAGAATAAGTAAGTTTTCAAACACAAAAAGGTGTGATATGCTATCTGTTTTTAATGAATGTAGAAAAGAACTTCAGAATCGCATAACAACTGCTTGTAATGATATAAACTGAGACGCCCTAATTACAGTGACAACGAAATGTCTAACACAAAGAGCAGAGCTGTGTATCATCAAAATGGATCGCAGTTCGAATATCTGATGTAATCAGATTTTTTTAAAAAAATAATTCATCATTATAATTAAGTTTCTACGAAATTTTTAGGTTTAAGGTCATTTCAAGGTCATAGTATAATAGCAGTTGAATTTGTCTCGACGCCAGCAATAATTCTATGACATCAGAAATATATAATGTCATTGAAAAAAGTCAAGGTCACGTTGACTTTTTTTACGTAAAAAACATGTTTTGATATTTAGGAATATGGGACCATGTAGATCATCTAACACTAAACATTTGTCTGAAATATTTTTTAATTGCACTGCCGGATATGCCTAAAAAATGGTGACAAAACTTACCGCGTACACCCTGTACACATTATAAACGAGTATATTTTCATCCCTTATGTTACTATACATGTATATGATTCGAAAATTTGTTTCGAAAAAATAATTAGTGCCCAAGTGTACCATGCACTAATTACGTGTAAGTGAATGTAACATAACCTACACGGGTATACGTTTACGTTCTGCATCATTTTGTAATACTTCCGATTCTGTTGAAGAGATTGATCCCCTCCGCTACCAATTAACCCTTTGCGCTCGAGAGGTGACTGTTATTCATCAAATGATAGTTTCGCAAATTTTCAGATTCTAGTTAGTTTGTTTATTAGAAAGACTCAGGGGTTAAATAGTCATATATGTGCCCATAATTATGAAACTGGTCTAAGTCAAAATTAAAAAAAAAAGAGTTTATCAGTTATTTCACACTACATTATTTTAAACTAAATTAATTCAACGTAATTTTTACGATATCGTCAAAAATGAACCATTAGTTAATGGTTGTAATTTCAACATTATATGGAATTCATTTAGTGTTAATTATGAAAGTGGTCTAAGTCAAAAATTTAAAGAAATTATATGAACATAACTTTAAAATGACACGTTGCCCTCTTTGCCGAGTTTCTGAACTACACAATAAACCGACAAATGACAATCAAACAATAACAGAAACGGCAATACTTATCGGTCTGCCTAACAATATATGGAATTCATTTAGTTCTATTTTGAAAGTGCATTAATTCAGTTAGGCTCTTTCGAACTAATTATTGGCGGAAAAATAATTTCTTCCAGTAACGGAAGAAAAACATAAAGATATTATGTATTTACTATCGTACATCCCTCCAGTTTTTCAGGGACATTTCAAGAATCTAAAAACTCATAACGATAAAAGCCTAAAATGATAAAAATGGATTATTTTTTAAAAATAATTAATAAATGTTCTTGAATTATTTCATTAAAATTATTATTTCTAATAAAACACGTAGTTTTTTATTGCTTTAGGTCATTCATAGGCCATTCAGTTAATTTTGAAAATGGTCTAAGTCAATTCAAAGTTTAAAAATAACATTTTCATATGAAATTCACACAAAATTTCATATTCATAGTAAACTTCCATTAATCAAGAATAATAAAATTATAAATTAAAATGTTGCATAATATAAAAATATTTTTTAATTTATTCGAATGCAATTCATTAAATATCTTGAAACAAGAAATGTATGACTTAGATCACTTTAATAATTATGGGCACATATATAAATTTTAGTATATCACTTAACTAAACTAAATGACGTTTAATATAAGCGAATTTTAGTAAATATTTTGAATTTGTAATTTTTTTAAGTTAATATCATTAGACGACTAACAGTGCACCTCTCGAGTGCAAAGGGTTAATTAGGACAATCGACTTCTATTGTAATGTCTGATTATAATATTGAGTATAACGTATTAAGAAGCCATAAAAGTACCTTGTGAGCTTCTCCATGAAGGCTAGTCTCGTCTGTATCTAATATAGTAGAAACACTTCCGAACATCTGAAGAATAAACGGTTTTCGATTCATCAGATAGAACTGTTTCACAGCATACTCAACGGTAGTTGTCACCAATTTATTCGTCTGGTGAGTGGAATACAATTGTAACAATGTCGGCATAATTAGCAAATAACCGTTTGTTGAAAAGATATTCTTGAAATTATGCGCTGCGTTTATGTATGTAGCTATAACGTAACGTAGAATACAGGAATCCTCGCTATGAAGGATCACTGCACCGTTCAAAACATTTAGAAAGAGGTGAATGTCTCCCGAATAAGCAAAATTGCCTGCCATCGCTTCGAACATCCTTGCGATTAGCTTGACCCACATAAATTTATGCATTACGTCCAGGCCAAGAAGTTCCTAAGCAGAAAAGAACAATTGTAAAACATACTGTTGAGGCACATAATGCATCAACACCGTCATGTCGCCACTCCACAGTTTATGACACGGACGCGGAACGAAGTCTATTTTTGAGTTTAATATTCTTAGTTTATTAGCATGCAACTAAAAGATTAATCTATGACCTGGCGAGAAACGGTGTATTTTTAAGCTACACGTGTTTAGATTTTCGCTTCTTTCGTTCTCAATAGCCGAGGCCGTATCATAAAGAGAGAATTTCTGAAGGGTCCTGGCACACATTTGTAACGGTAAAAGACCGACGGCCAGAACCTGGAGGAATTTTCCGTCGTTGCTAACCGGCACCACCACCCTCACCACTAACACGGCAATACCCCTCCTCCATGAGCGAACTAAGGACTCAAGGAAGAGTACTTAACCAATTTAGGCTCGCTGATTGGTATTTTTCCGAATTTGAAAGGACCAATCAGTGGGTTTGTCAAAACAAGAAGTGGATGGTGGTCGGTGGCAGCGTCTCAGTCAAGGCAGTCAACGCAGTTAACTCAGTCAAGTCAGTCAACTCAGTCAACTCAGTCAATTCAGTCAACTCAGTCAATTCAGTCAATTTAGTCAATTCAGTCAATTCAGTCAACTCAGTCAAGTCAGTCAAGTCAGTCAACTCAGTCAACTCAGTCAACTCAGTCAACGCAGTCAACTCAGTCAATTCAGTCAATTCAGTCAATTCAGTCAAGTCTGTCAAGTCTGTCAAGTCTGTCAAGTCTGTCAAGTTATTCAAGTCAGTCAACTCAGTCAACGCAGTCAATTCAGTCAATTCATTCAACTCAGTCAAGCCTGTCAAGTCTGTCAAGTCATTCAAGTCAGTCAACTCAATCAAGTCAGTCAATTCAGTCGAGTCAGTCTGTCAAATCAACTCTGTCAACACAGTCACCAGAGTCCCCACACAGTCCACACCCTTGCCTTTTACAAACACTCGCATATCAAACTGACGTGCGTGGAGCGACATTTGACGCTCAACACATACTAAGGTGGAATGAGATAAGATCGTAAACGAACTAAATTTATTCAAATATACATTAAATTGTACACGGTAAGGTGTAGAAGCCTGTATTGGATTGTTATGAAGCGATCGGCATAGATGTCTCTCCATTATAAATTACCTTTCCCGCTTTTTTGACTTTTAAAAAGTGCGGCTATTTATGAAGCACTCATCTAACCTAGAGTTGTCGAATAAACTATCGTTATTTTGCAACAAAATTTGTGTCTTATGCACTTATTTTTGGTAAGTACTAAGAACGTTGTTTAAAGTTTATGTTAAATAAATAAATTCTTTTAATTGTTTGAAATTTATCGAGAACCTACCAACTTTACCGAAGTTCTCCGCACCAGGTAAGTACCCAAGGGTAAATACCTAGATATAGGTAGAACATCAGTTCCATCGGGGTTTCGACCCACCAATAGGCAGGAAGTCCCTAAACAGCATTCAGCATTAATGTAGGAATGCGATCGAGCGGGTGCGAGTTTGGGAAAGTCTGAAGAGTGCTTGAGTTGGGCAAGAGTCGTGTGAACGCAGAATGTTTGGGCTTGAATGTTTCTAAGGCGTGAAAGATGAGAACTTGAGAAAACAGTGCGACTGAGAAATTTTGGTGGTCGTGACCGAATGCGTAGAGTGAGAAAAGTTGACAATTAGAATGAAAGGAAACGAGTGTTTGGAAGAATATATGACGGGGGAAATGCGACCGCGTGGTAGAAAGTATTGGACGGTGAAGGCAGAAAGTGTTTGACTGCTTGAAAGAAAGGTTTTGATTGTGAAGTTGCTAAGTTGTAAAGTCGTTTAAGTTGTTTTGTTAAATTGTTTTAAATATACTTTTATTAATACTTTAATCGCTTCACTTTTATTTTCACACCTGAATTCCATCTTTCGTTCTACAAAAATCATTTTATAGAACTTTCGTATATTAATAAATAAATTCAGTATTCATACATATGTAATTTTATCACCAGTTAATGCCTTCTTATATTCTCTTCTAGAACACGTCGAATGCTGCATGAATTTGCCTTGCAACCATTTACGCTCGACTGTTTTGGCACGCGCAACAGTGAATTTCTTTACACCACAACTGGTTAAAAAGTAAAAATCCTAACGCTCTTATATATTCAAAAACAGGTGAATGTCTCTATTCGGATAACAGAATGGGTAGGAATAATATTTGGACAAGGTAAGTTCAATGGTAAGTATTCTAAATATATTATCGATTACTGAAACTTTTACTTACTCTACCAATTTCACCACCCTTGTATAAATCTAGATCTGCTTCTAGTGCTCTTCTAGGAAAAGAGGGTAGCTTCATCAACTCTTCGTGAAGAAAAACTACCCTTTGGACTACCATGTCGACGTTTTTCAAGATTGCCCAAGTTAGCAACACCTTTCCGATTTCGACGAACTTGTGAACCAATTCCTGACGTTGCAAAGCACTAAATGCGTCTTCCGGTTTCATGTGAACCAATTCGATCTCCGAAAATTGCGATCTGCCTTTGAAAAAGTAGTAATCTCGAACGTACGATGATGAATTGCGAATCTGGTCTGTAACGTAGATTATTATTATTATACGTATAAAGAGAACAATGTAAAAGAGTTATTTGCAAACTTTTGCATTTCCAGCTAAATATGTTTGACTCAAATCAAATTTATTAATTATTTTTTTCTTAAATAAAAATTTGAATAGAACTACATTATTTATATTCAAAAATGATAAATAAGATTTTGTCAAGGTTATTTTGATCGTCATCCCAAGGCCATAATTTTTGGCATACTGTAATCTATTTCTTAGAATACAATATTAAAACGTATTTGAAATAAACCATCAAAAATAAATAAATCATCCTAAATAAATCAAAAGAAGATAAAATTAATTAAAAATAATATAAGTCAGTTTATTTTATTAGGTGCTCAAAGTTTTGACTGATCGTACTAATACACTTATATACAGGATAAATAAATAATTGACTAACGTTTCTCAAAGCACTTTCATTTCCAATTCTTTCAAATTACTTTCTGTTGGCAGAATTTCATTACACACGATAATTTTCGATGCTCTTCAAAAAGATAATTTAATGGTAATAAGTTTAGATAGTATTAGGTACTGATTATTATTAAGTACTTATTAGGTCCTAATTAGGTAGTATTTATATATGTCGTTCGTTTCATGAATTAAGAAACATTATTTGACTCTCGTACGGCGAACTCCAGGTCTATTATGACCCAGCTACACATACTTTCGTATGATTTGTTGCATAACGAATTTAATTTTCATTCATTCATGTTGATATGCTTAATTAACCCATTAAATACCTATGTATTTAATACATTAGATTTTTATGTTGTAAGTCCCAATGTTCCCACTTGAAAACAAATATAAAACCGAATTATTTGCAGTTTCATTTGGTTAAATATTTTTTAAATTATTTTTTATGTGTTTCTTATTCTGTATATTCTGTAAAAAATCCGTCTAACAATATAGAAAAAAGTTGGTACTTAATGGGTTAAAGCTGTGAAAAATTATGACAATGAACAATATAATTACCTCCTATAAAGCATCGTTTCCGTAACTTTTACCTCTAATTTTTATTCCTTATTATGATACAGCACACTAAAATTATTTCGTACCTTTCTAATAGTACAGTAATGATAATATGCCAAAAATTACGAGGGCCTTGAAACGATATTTAAAGTTACCTGAAAAATATTCTTTTCTATTACCAGATGGAGGTTCTGAAACTCCATCTGG
>JAOPTO010001484.1:0-34584 GCA_033822845.1 Tetrapedia diversipes | reverse complement strand
AGGTAATTTATACTAATTTTATTTATAACACAATTATGATAAGTATATACGATATAAAGTAACAATAAATTATAAGGTAAATATAACATTGCGCTGTTTACAGTCCGAGTCTCTGGTTTGGGTCCTGGGGGAAACTCCACCGATTTACGCTGGGCGTTCAACGTGTTAAAAGAAAAACACACAAGAAAGGTTAATTTATTTGAACACGCATGAAAAAGAATACGACTCTGAGCGGCACTGCTTTCCGCGACTCTTCTTCTTATGCACGCAAGAAAACGACTGCCGCTAAATTTGCCGGTCGCAACAAGTTTACCAAAAACAATTGACTATCGACACGGCGGCGAGCCATGTCATCTTTGTAACGGCTATTTTACCGAAAAATACAATGTATCTCAAACGGTTATTCCGTGGAAGAATCCTACAAAATTATTTGGAGATGGATAGTAATCAATTGAGGAAGATGAAAGATCAATTTATATTTGTAATTATTGCTGAAGAAAGTACTGAGAAATTCATATTTTCCTGGATGTCACTGAAGAAGTGAAATTTATTATATGTATAAGATTTATTTCACTTTCTGAACACTACAACGTATACCTTACACGTGCTATATCTTAGGTATTTTGTACTTTTTTGTAGATTCACATAAATTTACAGCCTAATAACTATTAGGTGTACAAGTTAATTTTAGTCTTTCATTTTTCGATGATGAAAATGGTTATTTACAATTTGACTATCATAATGGTATTTTTGGAGTCTTATAGTGTAGACATCTAGCTTTTCAAAACTGAAGACTGCTTGATTTGGTCAACATAATCTAGGTAAACAATAGTTTAAACGCTGGCGTGCAGCAAAGAGTACATTCGTCATTTTGTGCTCTTTGCACTTGTTAGGTCTTGAAAAGCACATAAAATAAGAAGATCAGTCTAGATTCTAATATTACAACAGCTTAACGTATTTTTTAGTTTCTTTAGAAAACCTTTGCCGTTTTTACTACCCATAGTTCGCTAGTCGTAGCAGAAATAGGAACCAAGGAGTCATTACATTATAGCCCGCTTTTTTCCTTGGTTTATGGTCAGTCACATTTGGTGTCAGAACCCTTAACTTTAGCCGTTAGAGTCTTTGTTTGCAGTTTCCATTCATGTCAAGGTACTCCTTAGGTTTATTACTCGCTATGGTTTTTTGGGAAAACCCTTCAACGTCACAGATCTTACCACTTCCACTCGAACATAACTAGCCAATAAGACATTAGTAGATCGTTTTCCCTCACCTATAGCCAAATAGTGTACGCCCACTCCGAGTTTTTGTAAAATATGAAGTGTCTTCGAAGAGACACTCTCGTCACAACTTCGAAACAGTTTATACCTAAAATAAAGCCTAGTACATCCGAAGTCGCAATCATTCATTTAGATACAGTCCACTCTAGCACTCTAGTTATACGCGTTGTTTAATCGTCGCTAACACTGCCGACGCTGCAACGCGCACATTACAGCACTTCAGTTAAAAAAGAAACGCCGCTAAAGCTGCAGAAATGATCTGTGATGCGCTTGGTGAGAATTCTGTAACTCATTCCACGAGCAAATACTGATACCGAAGAAGGTTCAGGGAAGGAAATTTCGACCTCCAGGATAAAACAAGGAATTGCAATCATTTTTAGATCAGTTCATCGAAATGAAACAGCCTAGTTTCGTCAAAGCAGACATCACAGTTGCCCGAAAGATGGGCAAAGGTTATAGAAAGTGAGGGAGATTACTTTATCCATTATCCTTTGGGCATACAAATTTAAATGAACTCTGAATCTGCCAAAGAAACGACTAAAATTGACCTGTACACCTAATATATTCAGAATAAGTGATTAGTTTATTTGGTTACTTAAACAGCCTAGACAGTAATTCCGTTCTAACTAGGTATTAAAATAAAGTTTCGCTGCTAATTCTTAGAATAATTAGTAATAAATTAACGATAACGTTCGTTACAAAAGCCTTTTGCTTGAAGACATTCAAACTTTACAACAAACACACTGTCTGTCGACATTTCTCTCAATTTGTGTAATTTAAGCTATAAAAACTGGGGATCGCACGAAAAGGGAGAGGAAAGTGGATACTAAATCTTCATAGTGTTTCAATTACCTAATTGAAGCGCCTGCGTACTAAGTTAGCCGCTATCGTGGCGTAAGCCAACCGGCTAACTTCTCAGGAAGGAAGATGCCGGCTATTTTTAATCTGTAGAAGAAACGTTGCTTAAAAAAGAAGGAAGGAAAGAAAGCCTATCTTCTGCTGGTGTATTCTTGAAAAAAAAGAAAACTCGAGTGCATCACACGCTAGCTTTATTATCGCGCGAGCGTTTCCTTCGACGTAGTTGGACGCCTTGAACGAGCCTACATAAACGCTACGGTGGCGAAAACGTGGTGAAAGCCACTCTACTGCTCGAGTGGTTGGTAACCTCGTAAAAAAAACGCTTCCATTCCCGTGCCATTTAACTCGATCCCCGACGATCCTGTTCCCCCGTTTCTCTCAACGATGTTTCTTCGTTCCCTTTTCTCTGCTTCTTTGTTAGTCTAAATCGTTACACTTATCGGTGGATTTCTTCCGATAAAAGAATTAGTGCAACCTGGCTTTAACGACCCTTCGTTTTTAGTTCTCACTGGGTTACGGTGACTTTTTTTGTTCAGGTGTTCTTGATGTATTTTTGTTTTGAAAAAGTACAGGTAGGTAATCCTTTTGTTTTTGAAGGTCTTTTTGGAGATCGTAGATACACATAATTAAGGTTATAGATTAACCATTTGACTGCGGAGCGCTCTTGGACGAATCCATCAATATGGACGGGGAGTTTTTTGCTTGTCAATCGCTGTGACTTCTCCACTGACTAGTGACCAAAACAGTACCCGGAAATTTGATACCATTCTCAGGGTTTAAAAAATAATAATGGCAAATAATAATAGCATATTTAATTGCTAGGTTGCATAGGACAACAAATTCCATGTTGAATTAATCGGTAAAACAGTAATAAAGGTGTTATAGTAACAAAATACAGAGGGCGTATATTTACGCCTTTCGTATGTATTGATGGATTTGTGAGGGCGTATATATACGCCTTTTGTATATATTGATGGACTTATGAAGGCGTATATATACGCCTTTAGCAGTCAAAGGGTTAATACGCACCTTCGTCTTTTACGAAAAATTACATTTCACAGGAGTTGGTTGACGATTGTAAACAGTTATGTGAGTCAATATTCCTGAAAATCATTTTTCAGTATACTCCATAGCTGTTTAACATGTTGACAGTCATGGGGGTCACTGGTGACCGGTGCACTTAGATTGGTAGAAAAACATAATTTGGACAAATATCAATAATTATCGATTTTTTATTATTACCATCGTTAACGTAATGGCGTGAAGAAATTAATGAAGTATAAAACATCGAGAAATAGTTATACACTATAACTTATTTATTGTAGGTAATATTCCAATAGTATATGTATCGTATAATAGAAAATTCATCGTGGTGCCACGGGCGAACCCTGTAAAACTGGCGTGGCATTCAACGTGTTAATTGAGTTAAATTGTTCAACAGCGAGGTATAATTCCGTGTACGAGTAAAATAGAGAAAGAATTTATCATTTTCAAGCGTATGAGTTTAAAGTAACCTAAACACTATTATTGACTATTCTAAATAAAATATTAAGAGTTTTCAGGGTGCATAGGGTCATAAAATCTAATTAACTTCTCAACTTGCAACCAAGAGTTATACTTATAGTGCAGCATACGTAAAACTGTGCAATATTTGTAATTGGAAACTACTAAATACAATATAAATTAGGCAAATATGGTATTTCGATATTTTGTATTTGATATTTCATTAAATATAATTTCATATTAAATATTTCATTAAAGTAGTAATTAGGGAACAGTTAACGTACGTATATGATTATTGAAAAAATTACGAAACAATGGGTTAAACAAGGTAGAGCACCATAAGATAAATAAATATGTAATCATTTAGAAGAAAACTAATGCGTCGATTACAAAATTCAAGATTACAAAGCTTTAATTCCTTTTAACCCAAAAGGATACTTTTCCTTTAACACTATTCTTACCGGCACTTCACGTATACCTATTCCTACCGCGACTGGTTAACACTATTCCTACCACAACCGGTCACATGACCGTTTTTAAAATTTTAATTAGAGTTTCATAGATACAACGTAATTGAATCGCCTTTAAGCTTTAGACTTTTTCTCAAATATACGTATAATACATTTTTCAATAATCACTTCCTTTTTCATTGTTTATTTTTTGAGAAAAAATTTGTAGTCTGTCTTACGTGGGAATGTTGCAGTAGGAATAGGTATACGTGAAGTGTCGGTAGGAATAGTGTTAAATGACTGGTCATGGTAGGTAAGACAGATTACAAATGTTCGGTCCTTAGTTAATAAGAATAAGGACAATGGTGGTATTATAAGCTGGAGGTATCAGCGAGATATCTCCAAACATACGATAGTGACGTAAGCTAAGGATAGCAGCGAGATATCTCAGATCATTTGAGATGTCTCTAAACATTCAATCACACAAATATAATGTTCGGTCCTTAGTTAATAAGAATAAGGACAATGGTGGTATTATAAGATGGAGGTATCAGCGAGATATCTCCAAACATACGATAGTGTCGTAAGCTAAGGATAGCAGCGAGATATCTCAGATCATTTGAGATGTCTCTGAACATTCAATCACACAAATATTCGACCGCCGTATTTCTCAGAAAATAAACAATGAAAAAAGTGCATATTGAAAAATGTATTATACGCATATTTGAGGAAAAGTGGTAAAGTTTAAAGGCGATTCAATTACGTTGTATATTGGAATTTCTAATCGAAATTTTAAAAACGGTCATTTGACCGGTCGTGGTAGGAATAGTGTTAATGACACATCACCTCACAATCTGTTAATGAGAACCATTAGGAACTGGACTCGTCTAGGTTTGACATTAACTCTAAGGAAATACGGATGGAAACAGGGACACATTTACGTTGGAAAGTTACAAAACCACCGAGGAACGAATGAATTCAACCGTTCGTTCAGACTCAACTCGTTTTTCTTTTTCTCTTTCGTTCTGGTACCAAGGTTTCGCCAACTCTCCTGGTCACGGTCTGTAAACGTACATTTTCATCGTTGCAAAATTAGTTCCTTCCCGATGAAAAAGCTTGCTTCTAGCAGCGCGCAACTGCACTTTTTCCGCTGTGTAGATTGGTTTAAAGCAAATATTCGCCCCTGATCTCACGAGGAAATGGCTGGTAAACCTAACGAATTTCCATTGCAACACGAAGCAGCCGGTTATGCATTAATCATTCAGGCTTTGCCTTCATTTTTCAAGACAACGGAAAGACCTTTCGGTTGTGAATATCGAATATCGATCGACGTTTAACCTTTCATGCTTTAACTTTTGTCTGCTGACGAAGCTGGGTCAATTTTGACCGGCAATTTTCTCGTTGACATGTGACTTGTCAGATGTTTCTTTTAGCAGTAACAAGTTATAAAGATGTATCACGCACAACAAAGTTACTGCAATTTAATATCCTGACAACATTCACTTATTGTAGCTGGCAAATGTAATGAAAATTATTAAAATGAATAAGCATTATTTTTCTTATTATCCCTAGAACTCCCACGGGTAAGGTTTGTCAAAGTCGTAAGTCGAAAAATTTTAAATTATGACTACTTAATTATTATTATATACATACTTAATTTATTATTGTATGTTAAAAAGCAGTTGTAAAAATTATACACTTAGTCTTGTATAAATAAAATATTTAACCCGTTGCAGCTCATCATTGTGAACATGCTAGTTATTAATCTTGTTTCATCACATTAACTTCTAATTATAGTAGTACACACTTGGTCGCCAATAAACGATTTCAAGCTATTCATTTCGAAAAAGACATAACTCCTTCGGAATTTAAGATTTATATCTAAAATAATTTGCATAATACTGCATACACTTTTGTTAATATATTACTTAATTATTAATCTTACATACATAAAATTTGGAAAAGCAGATGCTGAAAGGTATTTTCAATATCTTCCATCATTCTTCTTTATTCTATACCTTTGTCACCGAGGAATCGAGTCGTGAAAGCTGCAACCCAACATCTACAGCTGAAGACACAAATTTCTACATCGTAGGATACTGTTTTGTACGTCGGTATAACTGCGGGAGCGGTGTATTGCTCCCGAAAGTTTCCCGACCTTTTTGTGACCGCCTTGTGTGGCGAAAGATTTTTATCCTCTTGATGAGATTGATCTCTGAATGTTTGTACTGAGTATCTCTTGCTGAATTGTTCTGTGTCTTTGAGGGTTTATACTGAATATCTCTTGATGAGTTGTTCTGTGTCCTTAAATGTGCTTGTACTGTGTATCTCTGGATGAGTTGTCCTGTGTCCTTGAATGTTTGTACTGAGTTGTTTCTCTTGATTGTACTTGTACTAAGTTGTGTCTCTGAGTGGCTCTTTTTTCTTGTACTGCCCTTTTGTTTCTGCCTGACTCGATATTTATAGTAGAAGTGATTGCAAGCCCGAACCAATTGCATTGCTTATAGTTATTGTAGATACTGAGTATCTCTTGCTGAGTTGTTCTGTGTCTTTGAGGGTTTGTACTGTATATCTCTTAATGAGTTGTCCTGTGTCTTTGAATGTTTGTACTGAGTTGTATCTCTTGATTGTACTTGTACTAAGTTGTGTCTCCGAGTGGCTCTTTTTTATTGTACTGCCCTTTTGTTTCTGCCTGACTCGATATTTATAGTAGAAGTGATTGCAAGCCCGAACCAATTGCTTATAGTTGTTGTAGGAAGGGAGGGCTAGCAACCACTTCCCTTCTACCGAGGCAGGTATAGGATCGTTACTGTACATGCCTAATTTAGGACGCAACAGATACATTACTAGCACTTACATCCTTCTTACAAGTTATAGCACTCAAAAGCTATAAAATTTCCTTTATTTTTTCTTTGTGTAAGAAGCATGGATTCAACAAATTCTCCCATTAGACTATCGCGTGTTCAGCAAATACTTCAATTATCTTGGTGGAAATCAATGAGAAAATCCTCGATCGATTGATTGGCCAACGTGTCTCACGAAGCGATCCAGAGGTACAAGGGGAGGGGAGAAAAAAGCATCAAGAGCCAATTCCAGAAAAATCGTACTACATAAGCATGTCGTTAACAACGGTCTTTACATCATTGTCCCACGGGAATCCGTGCCATTAATGAGTTTCGAGCTTCTTACTTTTCATCCGCTGAACTCACTCGGCCCTCTGAAGTGTCGCCACCTCCAACCTGCTTCGATCGACAAAGACGGCTTTAGCGAGGCCCGAAGCTGCCAATTAAGGTAGTTATCAAATTCTACGGTTCAAAGGGAATCGCTGATTACGGAACTGAATACCAGGAACGTCAGAAAGATCGGTAACCTTTTTTACGCATGGTCTTCCTTCCCCTTATTTGGCCGATCGATCTAAGACACTTCGAGCTCCTTGTGACGCGTTCAGAGATTGAGAAACGTTTACTTCTTTTTGTCGTTCAAACGATTTTTCCCCTTGAACGAGCATTTAAACGTTTCGACGTTTAGATTTTTAAGAAATAGTTAAACGTAGAAGATGCAAAGTTTAGCTTGCTTGGGCTAGTGCGATGATTAGATTAACACGTTGAATGCCACGCCAGTTTTACAGGGTTTGCCCGTGGCAAATGAATTTTCTATTATACGATAGATATACCGTTTAAATATTACCTACAACAAATAAGTTACAGTGTGTAACTATTTTTAAATATTCTATACTGCATTAATTTCTTCACACCATTGCATCAACGATGGCAATAACGAAAAATTGATAAGTATTGACATTTGTCCTAATTATGTATTTCTATCAATATGGGCTTTCAACACGTTAAATACCATGCCAGTTTTATAGGGTTTGTCCCTGGCGGATTGATGAATTTTCTATTATACGATACATATACTGTTGAAATATTACCTACAACAAATAAGTTACAACGTGTAACTATTTTTAGATGTTTCATGCTGCATTAATTTGTTCACATAATTGCATTAACGATGGTAATAAGAAAAATTGATAAGTACTGACATTTGTCCAAATTATGTATTTCTACCAACATGGGCTTTTAACACGTTGAATACCATGCCAGTTTTATAGGGTTTGCCCGTGGCAAATGAATTTTCTATTATACGGTAGACATACTGTTGAAATATTACATACAACAAATAAGTTACAGCGTGTAACTATTTTTAGATGTTTTATGCTGCATTAATTTGTTTACACAATTGCATTAACGATGGTAATAAGAAAAATTGATAAGTATTGATATTTGTCCAAATTATGTATTTCTACCAATTTGAGCGAGATGACCCCCGTGGCATTAAACGTGTTAAATAAATTGGAAAAAAATATACGGTAATGAGTCGTGAATTATTTGAAACGTAGAAATTGCTTTTTTGTGTGGTGATAATTCTTTATATCAGTTTATTATATCAGTAGGTTACTGTGTTATTATAATATTATTATGGCTAGGTTATCAATTAATGTAGATTACAACTGACTTCTATGGTTATATAAACATTAATGTTCCACTTTATGGTTGCATCAAAAGAAGGTAAACATGGCATGTTTATCTGTGATCAAAGAAAATTCCAGGTACTGAAATTCATCGCGAATTGTGTATCTAACGCAATGAAATTAGTTTATGAGGTTTACAATCAGGTTCAGTAATTGAAATTTATAATCACAGAAAGTGTATTGCATGGTTCTGCTTTTATTTGACATACAGAATTCACAGATACTTTTCTCACTGATTGTACGTATTTTTAATTAGGTAGTATTATCATTAAGAACGTGTATGCTTTCAATAAAATTGATTTTTTCAGAAATCTCGTCACAGTATATCGTAAAAGAATATTTAAAAGTATAAGATAATAAGTAATACAAGTACTTGAAGCTTAAAAGTTTCAAAAAAGTCCAATTTCCATTGGGAGAAGATTGAAGGTTCAAGAAACATCGTTAATGATTTACTTTTTAACGTTCCAGGGACTTTTGTGTTAATTGGCGACATCGGGACGAGTCAAGCACTCCCTGTTCTCGATTGCAGCGCCATCACTTTGTAAACTCGCTAAAACGCTACGAACTTATTAATGGCCGTCTGAGAACAATGACGCGGTGACTTGTTGGCTCTTCTTCAAGTCTATTGTCGAGGTCACTGGAAAACTAGCGCGAATCTTTCACGCGTCGATGATAACAATTGCCTCGCTTGCAAAGTCTCTGACCAATCACATTGTTGATAGAGTGACGTCAATGGAAAAATATTTAACCCTTTGCAACTCTTCATTGTAAAAATTCTGGCTTTCTTTTATCGCAATCATCAGATTTGGTAATTTTCTTTAAATTACTCTGATTTACTTCCTCTTTATGAATACTATCCAATTTTTCAGTTGCGAAGATACGATAGTAATAATAATTTAAGGCTAAGATGATTAATCACCACTAATTTTATGTTTAGCAGATTTTCCAAAATTGAGATGAATTATCCTGTTTAACAGTGTTATATCAATTTTAAACATTAAATACGGTAATATTAAATCAATTGACAGTTCAATAAAAGTTTAGTAAGTTAAAATAAATTCCCTTGGTTAATAATACTATAAAAGTTTTTAATTTTGACTTTGAAATGTAATTCACCTTTCAAAACATTCAATCTACAAAACCTTTCAACTTCTAATTTCAAAAATTCCGTATTCCACCTCAAAATATTCACTCGTTTTTGAATCGATTCCCTTTATTTCACGCCTGAAAACGAAAAAGAAAGGGGAGGGGGGGAGGAAAGATGCGAGATCTCGAAAGCGATCGATTGTTTCGCGAGTACTGTTAACGAGTTTCCAGCTTCTTAGTTCGCGACGGTGGCCAAAGCGCCACTTCAATCGCCGTTAGTCTCGAAACCGCTAATTAAGTCGAAAGGGGGAAAGTCTCGCCGAGTTCTCCGATGCGGTTCCTTTGCCCCTCTAGGAGACGGTGGAAAGGGTTGGCTGCACTTTGCTTCTAAACACTGTCCACGTGTCGGAGACCGTATCGCGAATTCTAAGGTCGGCGAGCACGGAATTGTCACCAAGATCTGTGAGAATGGCCTCAAACGAGTCGCACACCGCCGGATAGGTGACAAATTCGAGTGCCAGAGGCTGAAGTGGTTGGCCTAGATCTAGTGATGCGTTCAAGTTTAATATGCGCTCACGAATCCAGGTCAATTCCGATATAAAAGTCTCCTTTCATTGCGATCTAAATGTTACATGTAACAGGGGATACTTTGTCTTATGCTTTGTGTGTCGGTTTAGCTGCGAGAACAGTGCGTTGCTGTCAAAAGACTTCTCGACCTTATTGTAATCGCCTTGTGCAACAAAAAGGTTTGCCCTTGATGAGGTTGATAATGTTGCAATCGGGAGTTGTTCAGGTGTCACAATTTCAACGACAGAGTTGAGTTGTTTAGTCTAAGGTATAGGATTGTGCTCTCTCTTCGCTGGTCTTCGTGTTCATCTTAAGCCGCGTCCACATAGAAGAGAACAGTTCGCGAGCAGCTCGCGAGCAGCACACGAATTGCTCGCGTGCGGTTCGCGAGCTGTTCGCCAACGGAAAACGCAGCATATCCAGACTGGAGCTCGCGAACAGCTTGTTCGCTCTGAATTCATGGGCAGTTCGCTATTAGCTTTTGCCATATACTGTGTTACAAACGCATCCAGATACGCTTCGAGCTCGCGAACAGTTTCTTTGATGTACCGCTTCCCGAGCGAACACTGTTCGCTGTTCGCTGAGGAGTTCGCTGCTCGCTGCTCGCTGCTCGCTGCTCGCTGTTCGCGAACAGCAGTGTGGACGCGGCATTACAGTGCTTGTGATTGCCCGGTATTTGTACTAAAAGTGACGGCTAGCCCTAACCAATCACCGTTGTTTGAAGGTGTTGTGGGATGCATGGACAGGTATAGGGTCGTCATTGTATATGTACTTCTACCGTGATTTAGAACGCAACAGCTTATGTGCTTGCAAAACATTTGTATCGTACAATGTTGTATTCCCGGTAGCGGGAATGAGTGCAACACGTGAGGGATTATTAACCCTTTCGTTACAGCAGTCCGCTCTGCGGAGTGACGCCACTGAACGAGGCACCGCGCCGCGAAGTGTGTACATTATGCCGCGTCCACACTGCTGTTCGCGAACAGCGAACACTGTTAGCTCGGGAAGCGGTACACCAAAGGAATTGTTCGCGAGCTCGAAGCGTGGCTGGACGCGTTCGTAACACAATTTTATGGAACTCGACTAGCTCTCAATTGTCGTCAGTTTCTACCAAGCATTTTTCACAGTCTTCGTATGACATTCTGCTAAAGTTTTTAAATCCATTTTCGTTCTGTAATCATTTGTTCAGTAAACTGATTACACCAGAGGTTTTTCTTGTTGTAAACACTTGTTTTTGCCAACATCGACGCTCTCCTTTTTCTCTAACGTTATTTGTTTTTATTATATAATATGCAGATTCTGCGAGTAATAGATCTTGTTCAGACATTTTTAAAGTCTGTACATTGACATCCGTATGTGGCAAAAGTTAATAATGAACTGCCCATGAATTCAAAGCGAACAAGCTTATAGCTGTTCGTGAGCAGTTCGCGAACTCCAGTCTGGACATGCTGTGGTTTCCGTTGGCGAATAGCTCGCGAATTGCATGCGAATTTTTTTGACAATTTTCTGCTAATAAATTTCCTTTCTCAAACTTTTCCCTCCACCTTTCAATTATCCACTACCCCATTCCATTCTCCCACTTTTCAGATCTCTTAAAATCGCTCTGTATTAGCGCCCACTGTTAGAGATCAATAATTATTTGCATGCATTATGGAAACCGGCTTTGGTTTATAGCCACTGGGTTTGGGCCTGACCATCGCGTATCTCCTGGGTCAGAGCCTAACCCACCTGGGTAACCACCACCCTTCTGCTAATAAATTTTCTTTCTCAAACTTGTCCCTCCACCTTCCAATTGTCCACTACCCTTTCCAATCTCCCATTTTTCAAATCTCTTAAAATCGCTCTGCATTAACGCCCACTGTTAGAGATCAATAATTATTTGCATGCATTATGGAAACCGGCTTTGGTTTATAGCCACTGGCTTTGGGCCTGACCATCGCGTATCTCCTGGGTCAGAGCCTAACCCACCTGGGTAACCATCACCCTTCTTCTAATAATTTCTCTTTCTCAAACTTTTCCCTCCACATCAGAATAACACTTATCTTTAAAAAATGAAAATAATTTTTAGTCTTTATATTATCAAAAAGAACAATTGAATGATATTAATAAAAACGAAATGAATTAATAAAAACAACCGCTCTCAATTAATGCGAAAATTATAGTAAAAAACAGCAGCGCGATCGCGTTTCTTTGAATTTTTGGCAAAACATAAGATAATAGTTAATATTCAAATAGTTATCGATAATAATGAGCTACACTTTCGAAATTTATCGCAACCTCGAATAGGAGATATAGCTTATTCCTAATGGTACATTATGCTATGAAGCGTGATCGTAATCGAGACGAAGATTACCACTTCAACGATTCAGAACAATTTCGTTTATTATGCAACTACGATCTTTTAAGCTGTTTATTATCGAAGTTAATGGTACCTTGGAAATACTTACACGCCTCCGGTTTATCCGCACTGTTCCTTTACGATCCATTCACATGCAAATTAGCCATACAATGGTAAAATATTACGTAACGCTTGAAACCGAATATTCCTGTATCGGAGAATTCAATATTTGTATTACGAATGTTGCAAACTATGCATTGATTCCGATTTTTCTACTTCTGCTAACATTCATAAACATTCGTCTCACAGATCGCGCAAAATGCGTAAACATTTGTAACTTTTAAAATGAAAGAGATAGAAAGATGAACTTCGATTGCTCAAAATAACTGTGTTCATTTTCATTTCAACAAATTAATTATTAATAAACAGCTTTTCAGATTTGAAGTGTGTTTCATTGCTCCTTGTATTCTATAAAACAAAAATCATCAAATATAATGTATTCGTCCAAGAGACGAATATTTATGAATGGTGTATTTCCCATGCATGTTTATGAATCTAGGGTTAAAACCGATGCTGCACTGTACTTTTAGAAAAAGATTGATACTAATGAAAACTTAAAGTGTCAACATTATTTTGGAAGAAACATCGATGAAACGATTATTCCAATACAGAAGAATTTCTTGGATTTTACTTGAAGATAATTCATATTGTTAAAATTGTAAATGTTATTAAAAATATCCCTTTTCGATGTCAATTAGTAAGCTTTAATACGGTTTGCTTATTTCTTGAAACTCATGAAACTCCTAAGTTTATTTTCCAACTTCAGTGGGGTATTCTTACAACGAACGAATGCTATAAATTATCGCCAATAACGAATAGTTTCTCTTATTGAAACGAAACGTTCACAACGAACGATTACGTTCCAACGAGTGCCAAGAAATACAGTTGACCGTTTCAAAATTGACCTTTAATAGTAAAAATACATTTTGCTGTTCTATTCTTATACTTCATTTTTACATATTTCACATTAAGAACTTATGCAGATGTTATCCTCAAACACGTAAACATACCTACACTGAGGAGCATGACTATAGCACCATCCCCATTTTGAGTGTTTCGGACTTATGAGTGGGAATACAAAAGTATCAAACATATGAGGTGAAAGAGTATGGTAAATAATAAGTTTTTTAGTGTAAATATCTGTTACAATTCATATTGATGAGATTTGCGAAAAGAACCACTGTTCTTTTCAAAAAGGAATTTCGGTGTTGGTAGTGTGATGGTTTGGGGGGGCATCTTGCATAAATGGCACGTTGAAACTGAGTTTTCCAACAAAATGGATGGACAGCACAGAATACATCAGCATACTACAAAATAATTTATTGCCGTTTATTAATGAAAATAATACTGTGAAATGGACGGTCCAACAAGATACCGCGGCAATACACATCAGTTGCAGAACGATGGCATAGCTTCAGACAAACGGAATTAATGTTCTCAAATGGACAGCGGGTTCTCCTGACCAAAATCCAATGGAAAACGTCTGGAGCATAATTGTAAAGAAGGTTTATACAGAAAATCGACAGTTTCAAAACGTCATAGAACTGAAAAATGCGATAATTGTGGTCAGCAAAGAAATCCGCAAGGAAACTTTTCAAAAGCTGATTGAGAGTATGTGAAATAGCATTTTTTAGATTATAACAAAAAAAGGTGGACCTACAAATTATTAATTGTATCTTTTATCAATTGTTCTTTTCTGTTTGTAATTTATAATTGTATCTTTAATGATATGGTGCTATAGTTGTGCAACGATACAAAAATCAGTTTATATGAATATATCGTTTGTATCGACAGAAAATTATAATAAAACTTTTCTGATGTTTACTGTTTATCATACTCTTTCACCGCATATAATCGACTTTTTTGCATCCCTATCCAAAAGTCCGAAATATTCAAAAGGGGGGTGGGGTGATACTATTGTTATGCTCCTCAGTGTATATATGTATGTACAAACTTATATGTGTCTCAGTATGTCCTATAACGAACAATTAGTCATAGGTTATCCTACTGTACAACCCTTTTATCACCATTATGCTACCTAATCGAGCTATCAGTCGGAAAAGAAAACTACGTAAAGTAACGCTTATACAGGCTTTTACGTAAAAAACGATGTAAACTTGAAAAAACTTCTTCATCTATTTAAAAGTAATATAAACTTTCCAAGAAGTTTTAATCTTTCCATAAGCGGTATAAATTTCTTTAAAGCTGTGTATAAAAAGACATAAAAATCGCAAGAATCTTGTAAATATTTACCTAATATTTACGCAACAAAATGATAGCACACCATATGATTTTCAGTATTTCTTGAGTCTAACATAACGCATATAAATTTTGAACACGTATCCAAATATGTTCAGTATCCCTTCCTTAATAATACAAGTAAAGATTAATCGTAAATTAGGTATGTTTTTTTACTGAAAATTTAACCATTTTATGTAAAAAGTGAGTGCGACAAAATAATAGCATAGATATGGAAAAAGTGATCAACGAGATTTCGTTATTTGACATAGTAGAAAATTTGTATAAATTTTCACGCATTAAATCCGAATTTGACCGCAAAAGTAGCTTATAACGTTGAGTTTATGACATAAATAAATAAAGAATATCAATTTCCATTCTATTAGGAGGACCGGAAAGTAACGTCGTTTTCTTACATTACATTCAAACACATAAATTTTTAACGAGCTTTTATTTTTACTCAATGCTATAATAATCACCGTCATTATCAATAACCTTTTGCCATCTAGTGTGCAAATTTTCGATGCCGGATCGATAAAAAGCAATCGATTTTTGAGCAAAATATCTAGACATGAAACGACAAAAACGACATTACTTTTCGGTCCCCCTAATATTTACGTTGACATTCTATAGATAATAATTTTTTCCAACCATTTTTATAAACAGCACTGTATAATACTAACCTTCCCCTGTGAAGTCAAATTTGACTCGCAATTATATTAATTTTTTCGCCGAGATATACCGCTTTGAAGTTACTCGAGAAACACTGAAAATCATAAGCTGGGCTATAATTTTGTCGCACAACGTATCCTTTTTACCCAATTCTTTCTACCCAATTTCTTCTGCTCGATCTCGAAGGATTATTGTTCAGCGATTAATTGCAACGGAAGCGAAAATCATAAAAGGGCCACGTTCGGCCGTCTGTTTCCTCCAGAAACCAGGAAGAGGAGGCGATTTATTTGACCACGTGCAGCCTGCATGTGGACAGGCTTAAAGGTCCAGCGGTTATGTATCACGGTTGGCTGTGCATTACATCTAGAAATCATCCATTCTCGCCGTATTTCCACGGTCATCGCCACCCATACTCCATCAGCGTTATTCGCGCCAGATTATGTGCAGCTAGGGGTGGATTAACCTGTTCGCTACCAGGCTCTCCTGGGGGAAATTTTGGAAGAGGAGATTCTGGAAGGACAGAATTTTTTAATTGCCTGAAAGACGGAGAAAGGTTGTACGAAGGAATGTCACCTGTACAATTTAATAAATATATGCTAAAATTTAAATCCCTTGCCCAATCTTCCTTCAATATCGGTATGAACTTTCCGGACAACCCAATACATTATTTGCAAGGACGCGTTTGAGAACGATTGAATAAAATGCAACAAATGTGGAGATTGGACACATATTGAGTGTTTGAGGACACATATTTTATAATTAACAGTTAATGGAATATTAAAGTTACTGCTATATTTTACAGTATTTGTTACACTGTATAAGTGTTGAATCCTTACATATGTGGCTGTTGTAGAGACAGAAGGAAGTGAGAAGGAAAAGGAAAGGAAAGGGATGTTTCGTCCAGAGCCTGCTAGTGGACTCGTCGGTAAGGCTTACCTAGCAGGCCCCCCTTTTTTTTTGTAACATACGTTTATTGTGCCAATAAAATATACAGAAGAAGGAACAAACAGAACAACAAAAAACATAATCCTTAAACGTATAAATAGGATAATTTGGCTTAATTCTATTATTGAAGACTAAAGAGACTAGAGGGCGTTAGAGTACGCGAAGTCTGCTCATTTAACATAGGATGTTGCACTTATTGCGGTATAAGGTGTTTATTTAGAATTTTACAATAGTCTGAAGCTAGTCTAGGTCAGAGTTTGGTATAGAAAAGGCAGAAAAAACTATACCAATCCTAGCAGGCCCATGTCTTAGACACAGGGATAGGAAGGGACAGGTTGGAACTCGTATATATAGAAACCGAGGCTCAGATCGAACACTTGCAAGAAAAGTGGTCGGTAAATCTCTCCTAGTGGTGAGGGCAGGAAGGTCGCCACATATATATGTATTATTGATAATGTAGTTACTAATATGTAAATGTACAATGTGTATGAACATAACGATACCTAGTGTCTAATTAGGCATCATTTCTAACTATGACTCGCAGTCCAAACGAAACCATTAGAAAGTAAGCACGTGTTCATATACTAAGTCTGTCGATATACACTAAAATAAGTTACATTAAAAGTAAAACCCACTGCAACATAGTAGGTAACATCAATGACTACGCAGTGATGCTTAGTTGTAACCATGTGCAGTTCTGTACGTGTTCAGAGGTAAGCTACAGTGACTACAAACAGTATTCGTACACTATGTTACAAATAAACTCGTTTAACCCTTAAATTCCGAGTCCGATAAGAGTATTTGATAAAACTTTGTGGGTATGTAGATCGTAATAGTATACGTATGAATTAATTTCTTCTTTTCATCTAAATGCCATTTTAAAGGGGTGAAACAAGCGTTGAAGTTTCTGAGTTTTCTCTCATCTTTTAAAAATAACTTTGTAATGATACTTGATGAAGCAAAACCTTTCAAACAGAAAATGTTTAATTTTTAATACCCCTGTCATAAAAATGGAACAAAGAAAAGCTTGTATTCAAAGCGTGAAAAATCGCTGAAACTTTGAGATTCGTTATCAGCCCCGTTAAAAGATATTTTGCCACCAAAAAGATTGCTCCACGCAGAACACACCATGCTCTGTACACGCATAAAGTTTCGTTGAAATCAGAATTTCAGAAGTAGATGAATTTCCTTATAATACAGTGTACGAATACTTTTTGGAGCCACTGTATATTCCGTACGTAGTTACGATTGAGCATCACTACGTAGTCCCCGTGTTGTTCCATTTGCCTGCTCTCAGGCGTAAAATAGCCCGTTTCTTTAATTGCTTATGACTAATAAACAAAGCGTCAAACGCAATATTGTTACTCTTGATTTTCGTTTTAGAATGCTGCATAGAGTTACCACTTCAATTTTCTCCCTGTTTCGTCCGAACACCCAGTATATTTACAAGATGCCGGATATATCCGGCGTTCGAAGCGAAAGGGTTAAGGCTTTTTGCTCACGCCCTGTCCGCGGCCAGGCCAGGCTAATAGAAAAGAAGGAAAGTGGATCCAATTCGACTGTTTCTCTGGCCTGGTTGCCCGTTTTCACGGCTCGTTGCGCGAAACCGAGGGCGCTGCCGTGTTTGCACCCCTCCGTTCTAGCCACTCTAACCCCGGCGAACTGTCGATCGAGGGGATGATTTATGACGCGATAATAGCTCCGGAAATCGTACCGCCGGCTTTATCGTCCGGTTCAACCCTTTGAGGATCGGTGTTGCGGCGGAGAACATTTATTAACGAACAGCTACCCGCTCGTGAATGTCTTGCTCGAGTTTTTCTGTCGTGGTTGGGGGAGCGAGGAGATTTATGAGTTGGGGAAAAGTGAATTCTGCGAGGACTGGACGCGTTTCTCGGGGAACATCATGTGTAGTTTGAATCCTTTAAGCGAGCGGAAGTCTCGAATCATGGCAGCACTTGTATTGCGAGGAATAGAGCGTAACAACGAATGTATACAGAGTGTTCCAGGTTTTAACGTTCAAACTTTGTTAGTGTATTCTATGGCACGAAATAAGAAACAAATGTCAAATTAGTCAATAAACATAGGTCATACAGAGCTTTATTAAAAAGTTGCAACAAAAATTCAATGTAGTAGCACGGAAGGAATTTTGCAAATATCTCGGAAACTAAGGCCGAGCGACGGTTATATATGTAGAAAAAAGTTGTTCAGAATACTCTCTTCTATAACATATTTCAGAATCATTAAAATCGGAGTTGAGGCCCCTAAAGTAAATAATTACATATTTCTTAGCGTTTAAACGTGTCCGCTTGAATCTATTCACACGCCAGCCCTCGTTCGCGATCCTCACAAGCTATTATTGGCGAAAATTCGTTTCAATGTTTGGTGACCTCAGATAGTAAACATAGCTTACATAAACACACTGAAAAACACAATACTGTTAATCTATCGAAGCCAATGCTCGCAGTAACAGCAAGTTGATTACTATTCCTATTCTGAATTTTTGTTATAACTTCTTAATAAAGCTCTATATGACCTATGTTTACATAACATTTTTTTCTTACTTTGTGCCATGGAATACACTGACAAAGTTTGAACATTAAAACCTGGGACACCCTGTATATATCTCATGATTACAAGAAAGCCGCACACAATGGAATAGATTGGTTTGCAAGACATGTGTATCTCAGTAGTCGTTCTTATAATTAGATTAAATTATATTTATTATATTAAGAGTATCAAGTTTTTGTTTTATTTTTAACAACATCGTGTTTCAGATGTTAGCGTTTCATTCTCTTTTGTGAAAATTGAAACGAAGGAATTGTACAGTGAAGGAAAAGAGTATTTGCATGATGTGCAACAAGAAAATTTAACTGATTCTAAAAATCTGGTTTCGATGAACTTTTTTTGTGTATGTAGAGTGCAATAGTATGTGTATGGATTAAGCTTTTGTTTAGGGGAATACTACTTCTAAGAGGTGAAATTAACGTTCAAAGTGTGAATGCTTCTTCTGGTTTTTTCATTGCAACTTTGTAATGTAGAATAAAGATTCTTGAGATTATTATTATTATTATTATTATGATTGATAGCAAAATTTACAGTACACAGTGAATTTTAATTCAACTCTGCCAGGCAACTCTATGTTTAATCCTCAGTTCTTTTTATGACTTCACAACTCGGTCCTTTATTCAACACTGATCTTTTTCTTCTTTGAGAAAACCCTTATATGTAGGCCTTCCCTTTCCCATCCTGCACTCGCCAGTCCTTAGAACTATGATACTATAATAGCGATACGTGAAAAAGCAAAGACTTCTGGGGTAGAAATGTTTCATCTTTAGTGCTCTATTACCTTGCCATAAACAATTCCCAGAAATAATTAGAACACGAAAAAGTGTTGAAGCTTCGAGGTTAATTTCACCCTTTTGAAAAGATTTCCTCCGCCAAAAAGAGGTCGTTCCCTATGTGACCAATTATGGTCTATGTACAAATAAAGCTTCATTGAAATCAGAATTTTAGAATCAGTTGAATTGTCTTGTTATATACTGTGTAAATAGTACTTTAAGCCACTTTATATTAAGGATAGTAGAAATTCTAGAATTTCAAAAGGATACTTACGAGAATTTCTAAAATCTCAAAACGTTCTTTGGCATTTTGATATTTGAAAATATCCGTACAGTTAACTAAATAGCAATGATACCGAACAGAAATAATAAAATCATCTTTTTGTCACACATTCAATATACATATTTAAGCTAAAAATTGCAGCTAAAAATTGGGTTAATCTGCACAAGGATTAGGTTTTTAATGCGTTCAATGCTTAATGCGCTTAATATTGATCTTCTATTCGGTTTAAAAGGGGTCGCTGCTTTTATAAGACGAATGTGAGTTTATTTTGAGAACGACGGAGTTAAGTTTGAGAAAACGCTTGCTAATTTATTCCCTGGATGTAGGAAGAAAGGTATTCATCGGCCTGTCACACGGTCGATATGCGGAATAACAAGATGATTGCGGACGATATAATTTATTCTACTATTATAGGATAAGAAACTGCAAGAATAAACCACTTACCGGCATGCAATGCACCGAGGATACACGAATGCGGCAGCAGAAAGCAAGTCAGCACTAATGGCCACTTCATCTTCGAATCTGTAACAGTATAAATAGAAACAATCAGGTTAGACGTGATTTAATGCACCGATAATAAGTTCTGAAGATATTTAGTAACGATACTTCAAATAACTCGGAATACATTTACTTTGTATAATTATTACTAGACAGCATGTCTTTATCCAAATTTAAATTTATGCAAATGCGATGAAAATAATCAAATAAAGAAATTTGTTTCGAAACACAGTTTACTTCGGATACTTTATACATTTTTGCATATTGTGTGCGTTCTGTGCTTTTCGTTCAATTTTTCAGGAATGTCAAAAAATTAATTATTGTCCCCCTCTTTATTTCGTTACTGGTTTCTAAAATTATTCAAATGCGTAAATGCTATTAGTCGTTTATTCTTTAATAGTAGAAATGTATTTCGCTATTTTATTATAAATTTCTATTTTCATGTTTCATTTTTAAATATTTCATATTAAGAACTTATCTATATTATGTATTATCTTTAAACATGTACATATACGTATGCACACATATACATCAATATGTCCTATAACGAACAAGGTTTTAAAACGATTCCTAAAATTCCTCAAATGCGTAATTATTGTTTCTAAGAAACAGGTTACAAGCATTAATCTCACTGATAAAATGTCTTTCATTTGAGAGACTAACTGCGAAAACAGTTAGTAAACCTAATCGACTTGAAACGGCAGAAAAGTGAAGTAGTGGTTGAGCAAACGTGGAGCTAATATCAACCATGATCCCCTATACTTACCCTGCTTACACAGTTTGCTTCCTGCACCCTTGTGGAACACAGAAACAACACACTTGCGGTGAATTAATGCGATTACCCAACGTTCGTTGTCGAACTACCACAATTTGGAACTAGGAAAAGATGCTTGCAAATCGAAACTGTGCTAGTTTTCCACCAAAATAATGTTTTGACCTACACAGTGGCTCCAAACAGTATTTGTACACTGTATTATAAGGAAATTCATCTACTTCTGAAATTCTGATTTCAACGAAACTTTATGCGTGTACAGAGCATGGTGTGTCCTGCGTGGAGCAATTTTTTTGACGGCAAAATATCTTTTAATAGTTAAAGAGTTACTTTTAAGAGAAAAATTCTACCCTTAGAAAATTTTTACCATTAATCTGCCATCCCAAGATCATAAAGTTGCCCTTTCAACTTCAAATTCTCCTTCTCATTTTATTTCCTAGCCGATTTTAAGTTGAAACGTGCCTCTTTTGCTGCATCTGACAGGGACTGCCCAGCATGCTTTAGGCGGTTAGCATCGGATTTCATGCAAAAATTATATGATTGGTTACCAATATCGATCTCCAAAACACTCATAATCTGTAAAAAATTGATCTTTTGACAATTCTACAGTGATGTTACCCCTTAAGAAATCTAAATTCCTGCATCAATACAGTGTAGAGAAACTGTTGAAACAATACAAATTATAGAAGTAATTTCGCAGGTTTTTTCTGAAGGTACGTGTGGGTATGAGTGGGCAATGCGTGGAAAATAAATGAATGGCACATAGATGAATGTCGTACAGGAGAATGGAAGCGTGTCGTGTAATAAGAGTATAATTCTTTAAACGCAACAAAAGTATACAGTACACAGTAATTATTATTATTATTAGTTTTATTAATGTAATCATTATAAACAAAAGCAAACGCTGCACTGTAATTTTTAACAATAAATACTGCTAATATTAAAAACACAACACAAACACATCCACAGTTTTCCCAGATACCAAATAAAACCAGCAGTTCTTTGCCAACAGCTTCGTTAAACTATATCCGCGAAATAAATCAGTCGAACTCTCGATCCAATTTAAAAATCCCAAAAGGGGCGAAGAGGGTGGGGGATTCCAAGTCGAGGGGTTCCAATCCAACGGAATCGAGCAAGAGCGAGGCAAAACAATTCACAACGACGGAGGAGGGGAGGCTCGATGTTTCAAGAAAATCGAACGAGGAGCGGCCGTAAATTCGCCATCTCGGGATTCTTGGGAATCGTGTCACGAACGAACAGTTTTGTCGCGTCGTGGCGAATTCTACCACACCCCCGATCTTCTCGCGGGGAAACAGAGGAGGAGCAGAGAAACATTAAGAGAGATATGGAGGGAACACGAAGCTAATACTCACGAGCGAGTTTTTATTTTTCTTTATTAGCCGGATACCATAACGGCATCAGAGAGCAACACAGTGTGTATGGTCTGGTTTCTCGTTAGCTACGGGCCAACCTGCTGACTTCTTGCCGAACATATCCATTCGCGCGTTGAAGAAATATATTTGCCGGGCAAGATGTTGCACGTGCAACGAAATTCGCCGCGGATTGGACGGAATCCACTTATTTTTCTAATGTAAGAGTTGTTGGAATAGATACGCTTGGGAACTCGCTCGCTACCAGGGATTGCAATACCAGACCAAAAGTTCAATACCGGTATTCGGCATTTTTTAGATCTTAATACATAAAAGTTGTTCTATGTGATTTCCTATTTATTTTTCCAAGGTCACAGCTATCGCAAACAAAGTTTTCATCAAAAGACTAGAGTTCCTTTACAAATTTCTGTTAAGTATTCGTTATTAATGTGTCCTAGACGCTTATGCCAAATTCTAAAGTTATTATCTGTCGTTCTTTAGAGACACCTTTAACAAGATGTTTCGCTATATTTGTATTCAGCCAGGTAGTTAATTCTATCGTGTGATGTTGTATATATACTTTCACTTCATGAGTTATATTTAAATTTATTAATAGAATTTAAGGTAAAGATAAATTGTATCAGTAGATATAGATCGTGTCCATCAGTAATGTATCTATTAATTATTACTTTAATAAATTATCCTTCCATTTTCTCATTTTAATCTACCAATCTTTCTTCTGAAGAAGGTCTCACCCTTTTGGCGTAAATAATGGCAAAATAAGGAACTTTGTCGATCCTGGAATTCCTTGACAGAATTTAATTTGTATTAATATAACAATATTCAAGTGTAAAATATGTTTTTGAGGCTCCAGCAAATTAATTGTACGTTGGAAACGTTGTAAGGCACATTTCAGATTCAATTTGAGAATACAAATAAAGAAAAATTATTTACCATCAAAAAATTTATTTCCAGTTCTTAAAATCTTTCGTTTTTCATTTTAGTAATGTAATAAGATGCAATTTTCATAGGAAAATGTTAATTTCTGAAAATACAGACGGAAGTATTGTACATAAGAATTGTTTAATTTTACAGGAAAACTTTAGTAAAACATTCAAAGTTGAAAACATGATTATTTACAGAGCTTTCAATAATGACGTAAACCTGTTAATCAATAGAATCTGCTCTTCCGCCACTCTTGAAACTGATCGCTCTAAAAAAAAAAAAATGTCAGCTCGTCTCGCGAAGAACAATGGCGGAAGATCAGCCAAACCTATACCGTGCACGCAAGGCGGACGATCATCTCCACCGAGGCAGCCCTGAACAGTATGGTCCAGCCGAAGAGAAAACGAGAAGCAGCACCGTGACGAGCACAAAGGGACGCGGCTAAATGGAAGAAGCCCGGTAATTTGCTTTCACCGTGCACGAAGGAAGAATAAAAAGCCACCGGATGATCGGTAGCAGGATTAAACAACGCGCGGATTTTCGAAGGAGTGGAGCAGCAACGCGGAAACTGGACGTCGCGTCAGCCAGGCTTTCTTGCTCTATCAGTAGGGAGAGAGAAGAAAGGAGAAAAGGGAAAGAGAGAGATGAGAGAAGGGAAGAGAGAGATAGAGAAGGAGAGAAGGGAGAGGGAGAGAAACAGAGAGAGAAAAAAGAAGAAAAGGGAGGAAGATGGAGGGAAACAGAGAAGGAGAGATAGAAGAAAGAAGAGAAGGACGAGAGAGAGAGGGACAGAGAAAGAGATAGAGAGAGAAGGAAGGAGACAGCTAATATCCTGCAAGAAGGGAGCCTTTATTTTTCTTTATTTGCCCGGCAACAATGGCGGACCGCGCACCAGTGTCAAAGGTATGGCTTTTCACAAGCTCCATCAAGCCCCAGAGCCAGCCGAGCGGATGGGACGAGCATCTGCGGGTTCCCCGTTGTCTACGAGACCAGGGACGAGGAACATGCGTTAGTAAAAAGTTACGGCAGTCCGCAGTGCAAAGTGGGATGATATTAACACCAGATTTACGGATATTTCTTGTATATGTGTTTTTAATATTCGTATACCAAGAAATAGGTATACATTGTATAGAATTTGAAATTGCAGAACTGACAAGGGAAGTTTGCGAACCCGGAAATTCAAAAAAATATGAAACTTGGTGTACAGGTAGAGTAAATCATCCATAATACATACCTATTTTTTGTTCGTGCCGAATGTTATTTTCAAGGGGTGATTTCACCCCTTAAAGAAAATGTAAAATTATCTTTGTCCTGGAATATCTCGAGAACGGTGAGAGATATTAAAGAAGAGTTTAAACAAAAGTTGAATGCTATTTTTATGTTTACAAGAATGTCTAAAAAGATTTTTCGAAAAATCGATATTTTTTGAAATTTAAGGTCTGGTGGAGGAGGTAACTCAAACATTGGGTACGAACAAAAAATAGGGTGAGAGGGAAATAAATTCGATAATAATCAACAAAAATTACTAGGAATAACAGTAACTGTTTTTACAAATTTTGCTGAAATTGGCGGGTTTCGTAAGCCTAGTGTTAATAGACAGAGGAAGGAATTGATGCCATCCAATGAATTAATATTCCACTGAGGACACCTGACTTGAGTGGATCGGATTTTGGAGATGACAGTTCGTCTGCCTTCAAATATCCAATATTCGTAAAATATTTAAGTTGTTCAGAAGTGAGCTCATCGAATTCAACCTGTGGCGGTACTCTGGAAAGCCTCAAAGGAAACATCATAATTAAAACGGCTGCAGGAAAATGCCTACTGCCGATCAATAACCATTTTACTACTCTGTTTATCTAAGGCCTCGAACACCAAAAAATCCGAGCAATTAACCATTTTTGTCCACGCAGAGTCCCAGGTTTCTTCGATAATTTCCAGGGTGCCATCATTTCCACCGAAAGTACAGACAGCCCTTGGCGGGGGATTACAATATAAAACATAGTTTTTCGGGAGTCAAAAAACACAGTCTTCATTGTCAGTAGAATCTGTCACAGGTCCGTGCACTCGTATTCGTTATACAGGGTGTTCGGACAGCCCTGGGCTTAAATTGAAAGAGTAACTCCCTGAGACATTCTAAAACGAAAATCAAGAGTAACGATTTTGCGTTTGAGGCTTTGTTTACGAGTTATAACTAGTTAAAGATATCGTTTAATCCGGACCGTTCGACTCTGGAGAGCGGGTAACCGAGGCAACTCGGTCGGTAACGTCGCTGAGTCCACAGTGATGCTCAAGCGTCGAACGGTCCGGATTAAACGATATCTTTAACTAGTTATAACTCGTAAACAAAGCCTCAAACGCAAAATCGTTACTCTTGATTTTTGTCTTAGAATGTCTCAGGGAGTTACTCTTTCAATTTAAGCCCAGGGCTGTCCGAACACCCTGTATAGGAAAATTCTATAAAATGATTTTTGTAGAACGGAAGATGGAA
The DNA here is from genome assembly GCA_033822845.1 of Tetrapedia diversipes. Classification (NCBI taxonomy): domain Eukaryota; kingdom Metazoa; phylum Arthropoda; class Insecta; order Hymenoptera; family Apidae; genus Tetrapedia; species Tetrapedia diversipes. The sequence goes on along the minus strand of JAOPTO010001484.1, from coordinate 8,366 downwards.
TTCAGGTGTGAAAAATAAAAATGAAGCGATTAAAGTATTAATAAAAGTATATTTAAAACAATTTAACAAAAACAACTTAAACGACTTTACAACTTAGCAACTTCAACACTTTTTCTACGTTCACAATCAAAACCTTTCTTTCACGTTAGTCAAACACTTTGTGCTTTACCGTCCAACACTTTCTGCCACGAGCTCGCATTTTCTCCGTCATATATTCTTTCAAACACTCGTTTCCTTTCATTTTAATTGCCAACCTTTCTCACTCGATGCGTTCGGTCACGACCACCCAGAATTTCTCAGTCGCAACGTTTTATCAAGTTCTCATCTTTCACGCCTTAGAAACATTCGAGCCCAAACATTCTGCATTCACACGACGATCGCCCAACTCAAGCACTCTTCAGACTTTCCCAAACTCGAGTCCGCTCGATCGCATCCCTACATTTGTTATATAGTTATTTTGTTAATCGTTATATTATTTAAATAAAGCATTACTGTCTCTACGTTTGATATTCCCACGAACTTACCACCTCAAACCCTATTAGCGTTTAAGTTCTTGCAGAAAAATAATTGAGTTTGATGGAACTCGTTCAGCAATTTGAGACGAGATGTGAGTTTTGTGGAACTGTTTTAGCCAGAATGATCTCTTCGTTTCCTACTGACGTTACACACACAGTAATTTCCACATTAAAGTGCAAACGAATTCGAATGAAACGAACCGGAAGCTCACACAACAGATCTACATTTATATATTTATTTTAATAAGCATTATTTAGCACACCCTATAAAGTACAATTAAATTGTTCTAATATCGAACTAAATTGATAAAAATACGGACTACCAGATATATATCTTGGAATGTGCGCTTACACGAACCTTTTCTAATGTTTTGACGAATAGAATTTATATCCAAGTCTTTATTCTTTTTACCTCTTCGAAACACTTTGTGTGCAAGTAAAGTGCAATAAAAAGACTTTATTTTGAGTAATATAGTAGAGCTTATAGCAAGATAATACAATAAATAATTAACAAGGGAAGTTTGGAATCCTGAAAATTCAGAAGAATATGAAACTCGATGTATAAATAGAGCAAGTCGTCCATAGCGCATACCTATTTTTCGTTCGTGCCATAATTCACTTTTAAGGGGTGATTTCACCCCTTAAAGAGAATGCAAAATTATGTTTTTCGTCGAATATCTCGAGAATGATGCGAGAGAGTGAAAAAGAGTTTAAATAATAGTTGAATGTTATTTTTTAGTTTACAAGAATAAGTAAAAAATGTTTAAAAAATCGATACGTTTTAAATTATTTCTTACACCACCCTTTAGATTTCATTTTTTGATCCTTTTAAATTTAGGTTGAAGTGCTTTTTGGTATCTTCTATCTGTCCCTGTAAATAGTTTATTTTACACATACCTTTTTACAAATAAATAAACCGTCAATTATCGAATTTAAAGTTCACTAAAGCATTTTTATTATTAAAACGATTTCATAACAGATAACTTACATTATCAGTTATATAAATTTAAAACTGTAATATGAAATTCGATAAATTAATTGGATAATGGAAAACACGAGTTTGTGCACAAGATACGTGACAGTTGTAAATGCGAAAAGGAAGCGGGCGCAGTTGGAGCAGAAAACGAAACGCGAAAATAGAAGAAGAGAGACAAGGAAAACGCGAGGCCAAATATACACTCTGCGATAGAAAAAAAGAAACCGAGAAATGGGGATGCTGGGACAAGAAAAAAAGCCGAACGATGCCGGTTAGAACAGAAACAGACCAAGGAAGGGGAAGAACATCGCCTCAAGCGTCTCTTCGTGCGCCTTCCCGGTCGTCCCCTATGGGTAGGCAACCGCCCCATCCACGCAGCCCCTTCTGGAACTCTTCCCGAGTTCCCCTCGTCACGAACTCTGCGTGCTGGCTCGTCTAAATAGCCATGTGACGCCGCCAGCCCACGTATTGCATTCCGTACGCGCTGCTATGATGTACACCTACACTACGGTCGAGAAGTATGCGACCACCTTCGCTTAATCGGAAATATTTTCAAGGTATGGGCGAAATAAAACTTCCTAGTGCAACTTTAATCATTACTTTTGCCTGACGTACTCATATACAGCGTATAGTACAAATAATATTTAGCGTTAATTACTATAAACAGCGTTACTTAAAACAACAGAAAGTTAGACATCGTAATAAAAATGAGTTAACTCTTTAGAGCACGGTGGGATTAAAAATGACCCACCTTTTTAATGCACGGCAATGCATGGTGGGACGTTTTTAGACCCACCTCGAAATATTGCAATAGCTGCATGCGCATCGGTTTATACTTAGTTTTATTCACGTAAAACAGTTGGTAACAGCATAAAAGAATTGTATAAGTATGTTCGTTTGTGTTGGCAAGTTTCAATATGTCAGTAATTCGTTAATATAAATATAACAATTTTGTTTAACACTATTCCTACCGACACCTCACGTATACCTATTCCTACCGCGACATTCTCACGTAAGACAGGCTACAAATGTTTCTCAGAAAATAAACAATGAAAAAAGAAGTGAATATTGAAAAATGTATTATACGTATATTTAAGGAAAAGTCTAAAGTTTAAAGGCGATTCCATTATGTTGTATATACGAAATTCTAATCGAAATTTTAAAAACGGTCATTTGACCGGTCGTGGTAGGAATAGTGTTAATTTAAAACGCAACAAAATTTCTGTGCAACATGGGTCTATTTATTTTCTGAAATCCTCTGCCTCAAAGAGTTAAGTAATTAACATCTTTAGTTTTAATCAACTAATAGAATCATTAAGTTAAATAATTAAATTAAGTTGTTAAAAATATATAATGTAACTTAGTGATTCTATTGGGTGATTGCAAAAGTTCGTGCTCGATTTTGATAGATGGCAAAGCATACACAGTTGACTGTTCAATTATTTATTTTATAATTATATTATTAACCGACAGTTATCTAAATGCTTCGTAATTCAACATAACCTTAAAAACGAGTATATTATTGATTAATAAATACTATTTTTTATGAAAATGTGTTGTATTCATTTTTAGTCAAATCGGGCACGAACTTTGCAATCACCCAATATGTATCAACGGCATAGTAATTTTACTTATACATCACATATCTGTGTTGTAACGACAATGAAAATCTTTTGATTCGATTCCATAAGTAACCAAGTACTTACGAATGATACACTAGCAGTGTACACTATTAGCCAAAAGTTCAGGTCCCTCTCGGTACTTTAAGGAATATATTTTGAGAAAGAAGAACTTACAGTTTCGTTATCTCGGAAAACTTTGCAGTCAGAACTTTATTGAAATAAAAGAAGCTATTATTAATACCTAGGGTGTAAGTTTCAGCTGCCAAAAGGTTCAACGAAAAGTTTAATATGATTGCGATCTGAAAAGTGATTTCAAACTTTGGCTGATACTGCGCGCGTGTAACGTATAGTATTATGGCGATCATCAGTAATCTCAGAGTGGATGTAACTCTGAATAAAAGTAGTAGTGATAATAATAATAATAATGTAGGTATTCTCCGCGTGCATATATAATTTCACTCAGATAAATCTGATACACGCAGCTAGAACTTCCAGCATTTTGGATTTAATTTAGCGTTCGTTGCATTGTTGGACTTGCCCCTTCTAGGAGTAAAATTCAATCTCACATGCACATTTAAAATTTATTACACGAGCCGAGAATGTCTGGCATGGAGGAAGCATGGGGAAACGGTGGTGGTCCAAGGAATTTGTAATTTAAAGCAAAATAGATTTCCGCGCAAACGTTAGTTCATAATTCTAAATAACTTCTTGGGTATCGTCGATGTTAATTCGGGAACATAATTTAATTAAGAACAATTCTAAACTCACGTCATTAGTTATATTATTTTTTGCACTTGACTAGAAAATTAAACAGATTGCAATGGCATCTTTTTAGTTTTAATTGAAAGCGATATCAATTGATGAAAACTTAGATTTAAGGGGATACATACTCATTATGTATTCATAGAAACTCACATGACTAATTAAATTAATTTATTCCAATTTTATTGGTATTCAAATGCTTATGGACGAAATCGTATGTTAAAAATTAGATTCGATCATGTAGTGGGAAATTAATAAACATTTCAACAGTCCCTTAGTGGACACGGTTATAACGAAGTTCTAGAATTGTAATGAAATTAAACGTAAACGAAAGGATCATTAGGATATCTACATTGAAAACAGTCTAGAATATTTTTTAAATATTCTATAAAAATCTAAGAAATTCTAGAAAACATTACAACGTCTGAAGGAATTCTAAGAAATGTGCAATATCCGAAAATGCCTACAAAATTTTATGAAATTTTGATAAATTTTAAGGAAAGTTCCAAATCTTTCGTTTAACCAATTGAAATAATTCAACAGATATTTATAAAATTACTTCCGTTACAACGGTTCAGAATGCTAAATGAACTAATATTGTTAGGTCTTGAAAAGCACATAAAATAAGAGGATAAGTCTAGTTTTTAATATTACAATAGCTTAACATATTTTTTAGTTTCTATAGAAAACCTTTGCCGTTTTTACAACCCATAGTTCGCTAGTCGTAGCAGAAATAGGACCCAAGGAGTCATTACATTATAGCCCGTTTTTTCCTTGGTTTATGGTCAGTCACATTTGGTGTCAGAACCCTTAACTTTAGCCGTTAGAGTCTTTGTTTGCAGTTTCCATTCATGTCAAGGTACTCCTTAGGTTTATTACTCGCTATGGTCTTTTGGGAAAACCCTTCAACGTCACAGATCTTACCACTTCCACTCGAACATAACTAGCCAATAAGAAATTAGTAGATCGTTTTCCCTCACCTATAGCCAAATATTGTACGCCCACTCCGAGTTTTTGTAAAATATGAAGTGTCTTCGAAGAGACACTCTCGTCACAACTTTGAAACGGTTTACACCAAAAATAAAGCCTAGTACGTCCGAAGTCGCAATCATTCATTTAGATACAGTCCACTCTAGCACTCTAGTTATACGCGTTGTTTAATCGTCGCTAACACTGCCGACGCTGCAACACGCACATTACAAATATTAATACGAAAAATTTAAAGAACAAACAATATTTCGACACATAATCAAAGGAGTGCTATCACGCTCTTCGGCTTTTTTCAACGCACGATCGAAAGAGCGCGATCGCGCTCCTTGGCGTTTTTCGATCGTGTTTTTTGAAAACCCTCTAGTACGCAAACGGTTAAAAAGCTTCAATAAATTCTGCCTTCATTAAATGTAAAAGCTATTAAGCAAGATCGCTAAAATCTTGTGTAAACTACTTCAAAAAGGCAACTTGCGATCGATCAGGATTTATAGCATCGCATGATAAACAATCATACCGAAATTAATAACATTTCCTGCTTTATATATATTTGATCATCTATTTGCCGTTACGACTACGTCTCATTAACGGTTGAAATGTACCATTCGCGCAACACAGGCGTTTATTAATTTTAATGATCACTGTAATGATTCCACGATGACGTCACGATTCGGATCCAGTGGTGTACGTGAATTTTCCGTGCGACGGAAATATCTCGTGATATTTTTCGTGAAGAAAACGAGAAATCGAGCGAGAGTTCCAACGAAGCGTGCCTCTTAATCCGGATATCGTTCCCAAAGTTGACCATTTGTTCCCATCGAATGATTTCGATGCAACGTTTAACGCTAAAACTACCAGAGCAGTCAAAATGACGGATCGATGATTATTCATAGCAACCTTATAAATTCACTTTATCAAGCTTTCAAAATATACTATGATTTTCTGCAAATGGTATGAATAAACATTTGTTTTTTGTGTATTCGATATTTCTTCATGTAATTTTCAATTCGATTTGTTCCATGCAAATAAGTATAGTGTAATTGTCGATAGTTCTAGTGTTAAGTTGTACTGCAAAATCGCAACCTTTTTTTTTACAAACAGTGATCGAGATTTTTGAACTAATTTTAGATTAATGGCGTATGTTCTATGTGATAATATTGATGAAGTTAAATTTGATTGATTATACAGATCTCGTAATGTTTGAATTAGCGGTACGAATAGTTTGTAATCAAACGATTAATAGTGGAACAGTTTGAATTTAAATTAAGGTTAAATTCAGATCAGCTTCACCATTGAGTTTCAAATAAGTGTCGTTAATAGGTTTGGATTTACATGCCTTTATCTAATCGTTTGACAGTGGTTTTATTAATCTAAAATTAAAATATTGAAACTATTTTAGTTCCTTAGTTATATTAACGAAATAACAAATCATTATCCTTTTTATTGCTAATAAAACTGTTATTATGTAATTTAGCTGTCTGTAAGATTTGTGTTCAGCAACGTCTAGCGCCATTCCTTTGTTTCGTAAAGTAAATAAATTAAAGCTAACGATTGATCAGCCTGGATAAAGAATTAATGAAGTAACATCCATTAATAGTGTCAAAACGATCGATATTTTATCGTAATTGTTGTGTTTAATGAGTTATAATTATTATGTATGTTAGCTTAAATATAATATTCTTATAACTGTTGAGTTTAATATTATTGCAAATGTTGAGTTTTAATATATATTCCTATCACACAACACCACACGACACGCTCTCACACAACACTTATTTATTTTCCACCCATCGTCCACTTATTCCGACCCGTATATTCAAAAATCCTGCGAAATTACTTCGATGACTTTTGTTGTTGTTCTAATATTATTAACCCTTTGACTACGGCAAACTTTGGCACTCACTGGCCGTACGGTACGGTACGAATTCACTCGCGACGTCCACTGGGTACGGCGAAATTTTTCGTTACACATGCATTTCTGAGGAAGTATATTAAAATATTCAAAATACTGAAATTTATTACATTAAATTAATATTACTTGAAGCGAACATTAATTTTAAGCTTTTTTTAGATAACAATATTTTATTTTCTTAAATAACAATGTTTAATAATATAATAACGTATGAAATATAATCCAACATTACATTTTTTACATTCGTAATGTATATCCTTTCTTTTATCATTTTTTGCACACACCACGCATCTACGCGTTGCACTTTTCCGAATTGTTGTATTGCTTTCATATGGAGACGGAAAATGCTTTTGCATCAAATGAAAAGGCTCATTGTTAGTATCTCTACCTCTTAACACTATTCCTACCGACACTTCACGTATACCTATTCCTACCGCGACATTCCCACGTAAGACAGACTACAAATTTTTCTCAAAAAGTAAACAATGAAAAAACAAGTGAATATTGAAAAATGTATTATACGTATATTTGAGAAAAAGTCTAAAGTTTAAAGGCGATTCAATTACGTTCTATCTATGAAATTTTAATCGAAATTTTGAAAACGGTCATTCGACCGGTTGTGGTAGGAATAGTGTTAATTTATATCCATCAATTTCATCTAAGTATTTTTTTAATATTTGTTTTATCAAAATAAATTAAATCTAAATAGGTAATCTACATTACCATTAGAGGCCTACATTACTATAAGACCAATTATAAAATTTTAAAACTGGCGAAACAAGCGAAATTTGATTTGGACGCCTATTGGCGTCAAACAGTATTGGGAAGTCAAAGTGTGTCGGACGCCAATAGGCGTCAACAGTACCGGGAAATCAACATATGTCGGACGCCAATAGGCGTCAACAGTAGTCAAAGGGTTAACGACTGAATTTCCAGGTAGAGTGAAACTTCACCCGACGATTTGTGAATCGTGACTCACCCAAGTCCAGTTAATTTTACGGATAATCCTTCTATTCAACCGTTTTACGTTTATATCGCTACTGTGAATGCAGTCATTTGTTTCTGTGATTCGTCAGTAGCCTCGATTCGAAAAAAGACCGATGGAAGATACGCAAAATTCGTATCGCGATTCTGTATCTACATACCCACAAAGTTTTCTCAAATACTTCTATCAGACTCAGAATTTCAGGGTTAAACGAATTTATTTGTGACATAGTGAACGAATACTTTTTGGAACCACTGTACGTTGTTGCGGTCGATAACAACAGTTAGAGTAGAATCATTGACATCAACAGTTTTCTCATCCCAAACACTTAATTGTCTCCTTTTTTGTAACCCCCGTCGTTTTTTAACCCCTTGACTACTGTGGGCGCCTGTAGGCGCTTAGAAATTTTGCGTTTGTGATACTGAGAGCGCCTATAGGCGCTCGACACAGTTTGACTTTCTGACACTGAAAACGCCTATAGGCGCTTCACACAGTTTGGCTTTCTGACACCAAAAATTCGCCGTTCTCGGCGCACATCGTAACTCAATCCCTGCCGTATGGTACGACCAGTACATATCAAAGTCTGCCGTAGTCAAGGGGTTAAAAT